>JAJJMA010241581.1:0-20738 GCA_023529015.1 Papaver nudicaule
CTAGTGTTTGTAGTCAGTTTGTACTGGGCGGTGTTCAAACTGGACGAAGTCCCGAGGTTTTTCTGCAAGGAAGTTTCCTCGTTAAAAAAACATTTGGTGTCTTGTGTGCTTTTACTTTCCGCATTATAACTCTGATTTATAATTAAAGCACCAAGTAGTACGTTATTGCCTAACTGTCGAGTTGACTCCAAAGTATTCTTTGTCGAGGTCTTAACAACTCCAGTTAGAGGTTTGGATATTGATTTTTGAGATCGTCCAGACCATAACCATAAGACTCACGAGCCAAAACAAAAAGATGGTAGTATTTCGGTACCCCTCCTTTTTCACTAAGCTCTAGTAGGCTAAATCAAGAATTGAGTTTTGGCACCTAAAACTGACAACTAGCTTGACATACCAACGCTAGTGGGTTTGACCGGACAATGTCCTAACACTAATGTCATCACACACAATAACGATGAATGTGTGAATACTACGTAGAGAATAACTCGACACATCGAGTAATCGAGTTCAACTCTCTAAGAGCATTAAGTTTTGTGAAACAGGCTAATCAATGCAATGAACCACCATGAATGGTTCATTTAACAAAGGTTACATCCTACATATGACTCTCAAAGCTATCACCACCTCAATAATCATATTGTGCTACTTATGAATAGGTTCTTCAACTATTTCGTATCTCCAAACCTAGTTCTAGCAATAGATAATAACAAATCTAACTCAATTAGCCACTTGAATCAAAAGATGTTCTATCTTAGTGTAATACATCAATAATACACTCAAACACATAGTAGAATAGAATCGATAATGAATATGAATAAGTTTAACTCCATAATTATTCAAAATAACATGTTTTGCAATTTAAGACTACATCCTCAACCAATAAAAAGAAATTTAGCTACTCATGTTGTTTTTGGAAGCAAAAGAAAACATTATGAGAGTGATAAAAATCATAAAACCCCCCTGTTGCAAAGCTCCAATCTTTCTCCCAAGGTTCCACCTCGAAATCCGTGCCAAAACCCTAGCTTTTGCTTGCCTCGGAAAACGTGCCAGGAGCTCTCTCCAAAAACTTGCGTGATCAACCCCTGGAGCTCTTCTCAATCTTATTTATTCACACAAACCCTTCCCAAAACAAGACAATTTCCTAAACTAAATCCAGCTTCGAGGCCCAACAACTGACCCACTAACCAATTGCTGGCCCAACAATCAAACCAGTTCAGAAGCCCAACTTCCTTTTACCCTGTCGGAAACACAGAACCGAAGGCAGCTTACCCCTGCACATGTGCGAACTGCATACGCGCTTTCTTCTTCAGTTCTGTCAGAAACGCAAGTCCGTTAGAAAAATTTCGAACCCAGATTTCACTGATGAACCAAATTCATCACCAGAAGCTCAATCAACACTCAAACATTCATTCTAGAGAAGATTTAAGCATAACCCTAGTTGTAGATTTGCTATAAGACCTCGATTTCATCTTCTAATCTCTTCTTCAGCCATTTCAAACTTCATTGCCACCATTTTTTCCTGCCAAAATCACCTAAGCTGAACCCAACCCATGAACACCATCAGCAACAAACATTCTTCCTCACCAGTGCTTTGTACAACCAACTCGAACCCCAAGCAGTCATCAACATTCATTAATTCTTCCCCAATTCTTGCTCTGTATTTTCCAAAATCCATCAGAACTGTAGAAATCTTGTGTGGCAATAACACTCGCCGTTTCTCACTAACCCTGCTGCTTTAGTAGACCTTAATCCCCTACTCAAGTCCATCTTCTCTTCCACCAGAGCTCTGCTCTTTCCCTTCTTCAGACACAAACCAGATCTGGAAGAGAAAGTCTTCGTCTTGATTTTATTAAGATAAAGGCTGCCCCTTAGCGGTGTCCTTTGGTTGGTGATAACTCGATGCTTTCAGTTGTGCCTCTGGACTGTGCTTGGATGCCCTGAGTAGACTAGTCCCGGTGCTCTAGTAATTCTCCTAGTACATCCCTTGGTTGCCTTCAGTGAACTATGGCTGCCCCTTAGTGATTATCTTTTGCGACACCTTGGTGCTTGTATCCTTCTTGTGTTCAAAGGCCACCAACTCCATATTTCTCCAAGTTATGAATTGAGTCGTTTTTGCTTCATTTTATTAAAGATGGTTTCAAAATACCTGTAAAATAGAAAATGTTTAAAATAAACAATGTATGAGGCTTAAGTTGACTAAAGTGTACGATTTAGGTACTCTTGAATAGGTGTTTTGCACACCTATCAATGCTCAATTTAGAAGAGTACATACCGTGGCAGAGTTGATGGATGAGTCTCAAGTTTCCTTTCCTCATATAAAGTCCTTTGCCCTAAGATGGAGATTGAGTTTCCTTTACATAACGATTCGATTCAGTTGGCAGGGTTGATGGATGTTTCTCAAGATTCCTCATCTAGAGTCCTTTGCCTGGTAATCGTGACAACCATGGATTTGCAGAATTTCGAGGCGGACTGCTTGGCTTTTCTTAGCTGGATGAATCTACGTTTCTTTTTTAGTGTGTTGTTGTGTGTGTTTAAGTCCTACATAGCTTTTAGTGTGTCAATCTTGATTTTAGTTTTATTTTGGTCTTTCGGTTGTGTCCTGGAATTACTTGGTGACTATCATAGTCATGGAAGAATTTATTGTAGCCGTATACTGAAGTTGGAACTAAGCCATCTAGATCAGAAAGTGGGGTTTTATTGGGTTACTCCTTTGTGGCACAAAGGAGAATGGAGACTGCAGCTGAAGGTCTCTGTTTATCAATTCTCAGGCCATTTTTGTAAATGGTCAGCTGGCAACACTAATTTGGTGGTTGCGCTACAGCTTGGATGGTGGAATGTTCGTGCTTGGTTCTCTTCATGGTATTGCTACTGGAGTTTTTTCGTTACGACTATGCTTCTGACACTAACCACTCATAGGAATGGGCGACTTATATTGCATTGTATCATGTTTGGTATTTGCTTGATGTACACTCAAATGTACAGCTTTACCTTTATTTTTTATTTTTTTTTAGAGATTTATCTTTTTTTATTTGTCTTCTCTTATTCCGTATCTCGAGGCAGATGAACGGTTTAAAACGAGAGACAAACTTTACTTTAAAATATAAAATCACTGACAGCAGCAGTGCCCTGAATTCTCTCTCGCCTGCGTGTTGCGCATTTATTGGTTCAGCTGTGTGACACGTAACTCGGGGAAATCCGTTGTGCCCGATCCGCGGTGCCTATATCATTTTTGCAAAGAAACCATCATGAGGATATGGCTGGTTTAACGGGATGGGACAAGGCAGTAGCAGGTGTTAACCCCCATGCAAGTTGACTATGGCCATATACTTGAAGGCTAGATAGGAGATAATTAAATTAAATAATGACTGATGTGATGCTCCATTGAAGAAGGGGAGAGAGAGGTACACACTCATTTACCGAGGGCTACACTAGTCCACAGTAGCACCGCAGAAGAGGCTACACCATTATTCCAACGGCTAGAACAAAAATTCCCGGCTACACTATGGAGATTGGAGGAGACCCAATGCCTGAGAACGGAAAACACACTCTAGTTGACAATCCAACGGTACTATACTACTTCCATCAGGGTCACAAATTTAAAAATGTAAAAGACATGAGCATTGGACAATCTTATTACTAATGGGACAATTCAGGTTAGCAACGAGGATAGTTTTAGAAAGCTAAATCATACCAAACAAAAATACAAAGTTACATAATTAAATTGGGTCCAACCATGCCTAATAAATTTAGTTAAGGACGATGCCGCAAAAAAAAAATGCACGAAGAAAACAAATGGCTTATGGTAAGAAGTTATCGCAAGGATTGACCCACTTTGGTTCTTACACGACCGTAGTTGACTCACTTGACTTACTTCCATCTGTGTAAATTTAGTTAAGGACGATGCCGCAAAAAAACTGCACGAAGAAAACAAATGGCTTATGGTAAGAAATTTAGAATCAGAAAAAGAAAATCTAGGGTTTATGAAAAATGAAGCCTTAAGAGTTTTCTCACTGCTCACCAAAATCTTTTCATTAGGAGATCCTCAAGAACTGCATGCTTAATTCCAAGATGAATCCACTATCTTCTTCACCGTCAACTCTTATAGGTAACAATGTTGATATATTTGCTCAGATTTTGTTGTGTTTACCAGTAGAACCTCTGTTAGTGTTTAAAACCGTATCTAAACAATGGTTGTCAGTTATATCTGATCCAATTTTCATCAAGGAACATATTCAAAAACAGCACTTAAAATCATTAGTGGTGGAGACATCAAGAAAACCCATATTTGTACCCTTAGATGGATCACCATCATATTCTCCCCCTTTTGAAACCTTGGATTTTATTCCAGATATGCATTTAAAGATAATGCAATCTTGCAGTGGTCTGCTGTTGTGCAGTGGTTATAAAGGCAACATGTTTAATTGCACCTATTACATCTGCAATCCATCAACAAAGCAATATCGCCAAATTGTTTGTGGATTTGATAGGGCAAAAGTAAATGGTTTCTTTTTGCTTAAGAGTGTTGGTTTGGTTTATGATCCGGTCAAATCACCTCATTACCAAGTTTATTGTGTTTGGTCGACGAAACCAACTGTTTCTGCCTCTGCTTATCAGATTGAGAAATACTCATCTGAAACTGATTCTTGGAAGCTCTCTGGAGATGTTTTCTCAAATCTAAGTTGTATTTTTGATACAAGTGGAGTGTTTTGGAACGGTTCATTGCACTGGATCGACTCGCGGGTTTTTGAGAATCATATTTGTTTCAATGTTGATCAAGAATTGGTAACTCCAATGCCACCATACCGTCATCTTCTTCATAGTAAGGATATAGCGAAACTTGTGTACTTTGGGGAATGCAGGGGTCGGTTACATCTTATTTCAGATTATGATCTGTTATCTATTTTTGACATCTTAGAGATGAAGACGGACTACAAGGGATGGATACCGAAACTTCGTATTGATGTCCGTAGGTGCTTTCCATATCCAGTCGTGTATGGTGGATATTGTGTATTGCATGTCGAAGAAGTAGGAGATTCAATTAGGCTGGTGGTGAGGATACAAGAGCAAGCTATTTCTTGTGATTTACCTGACCCGAGCTTCAAGGATCTGCCTGAATTCGCACCATGGTTACCTAAATCGAGCTTCAAGGATCTGTATGAATTTGCACCAGGAACCTGGAAAAAGATTTCCTATAACAGGTCTCATCAGTACATTGAGACACTCGCTTCAGTTTGATCAGGCTACTTTTGCTCTCCACCCTATTACTTGGTGCTCGATGTGAAGGAATGTTGCAGCTAAGGAAGGTATGGACCCTAAAGACTTCTAAAAAAAGATCCTTCTTAAAAGTCTAGTTTTTGTATTGGGCAAAACACCGGACGGAGGCACTTTTGATTAGTTAGTAGAAATGGTTCGCTTAAGGCTAGTTTCACTTAGAATGTAGGATATTAATCAACTGCTGTAACGAGTTATAATGTGTTTTGTAGCTAGCCTTACGCGCAGCATACTAAAAAATACTTCATTTTGGAAGATCAGTAGGTGGACAATGTGTTTCACACATAGTTCCTTGTTATGCTGCCTTGCGTATTGTTAGTTTGTATTGTTTTTTATCTCGGGATTTTAGGGCCTTGTAACTGATGGAGTATCACAACACAAATCTTGACATTTGTTTCCTGTGACTGTCATTTTCGCTTACATATTCAAAAGTGTTCCATGTTGTTCTTGTTATATTTCCTCTGACCTCCTTTACATAATTTAGGAATGCCAATATTGAACGATGAATTTGTCCGTATAATGTAGAATCTTATTATGGAGTTCTTGATTCAATATATATGCATACTATAAATTGTAATTGAAGGGAACTTGGCTTTGGTATTCTTGAATTTGGATTCAGTGCACAAGAAGTTGATTTCATTCCTTGATTATTTGGTACAACAGAACAAAGTCTACAGCATTCAAATTTACACATACAACCTAAAAGAGGCAAAACAACAACAACAAAATCCCAATAATTGAGAAAATCAAATCAAAGCTTCCACTAAGATGGGATTTTCAGATTCCCTTTCTTCTTCATCTTCATTATCATCAATGTTCAATCCCTGTATTCCATCAATACAAGCTTCTTTTTCTTTCTCACCTTGAGGAACATTCAATCCTAACATCCGATCAGATTCTTTCTCACTGATTTCACTCCCATCACCGCCAACACAAACTTCATCACCAATAACATCAGGCAAACCATTCCCTTTTTCATTAGAACAGGATGATGCTGGAGGATCAGATTCTGGTTTTAAACCAACCAGAGAATCAGGCAATCCTAATTCTCCTTCATCAACAACATCATCATCTTCTGAATCAAGATCAGTTGTTGGACCCCAGGATTTGAGAGAATTTGCTGCTTTGAAAAATGCTTCTTTAATGGATTCATGAGATAATGCACAATCTTCTAGACCTGCATCTTCTAGTCTTGGTGGTATGATTGAGCTCAACAGACTTCCTTCTTCATTTGTAGCTTCCATCACTGCACAAAAATTTAGAAAATCCTAATTTCTGATTTTAGAAATTGCTCTTTGATTTGAAGAACAGTGAAGAACACAAATGAAATTAGAGGTGCCAGGTTATCCCCAATTCCCCCTTAGTCGGCTACAAATTTGGGTTTTGGGCCTGTTAAACGATTTTCGGCCCATTAAAATTTTGAGAACCGCCGAAGCCCAACTCAAATCCTGTGGAATCCTGTGGTCAGCTAGGTGAAGGCCAATTGTGGCTCTTGCCGTCAAAAGCAATCCTAAAGCGCTCCGGCTTTCGCCCTCTCAATTAGCTACCTAAGGGGCGCCGCCTCCATTGTCATGGTACTTAAATTCTGGCAACATTTCGCGCTTGGCTACATCTTGCAAGATATCAATGCTTTGGTCATCCGGTCTAGAGTTTTAACATAGGACAGATACTTCGGCTTTGGCTACATTTCACCCTGATGAGGATGTGGCCACTTGGACAAAATTGCCTGCATTACACATTAGCATACCAAAACCAGGCATCCAGAGTTGTGAAACAAGGCAAATTTGACAGAATTTTCTGCAAGATTTAGCAGTCATGAGACACCATTTTATATCTCTGCGAGGCCATGAGGCAAATTTTCAAAAAGTCTCGAAGTGAACGAGCTAAATTTAAATTAATGCATGATTAGCAGACACTTTCAAACTGCCTAATTTCAAGCGGTCTCACTAGACTTTTAATATGTAGCCAAACTGATGCAGTTTTTCAAATTTGATCAAGAATCGTGCAACATACTGGCCACAAAAAAAAAAAAAAAAAAAAAAAAAAAGATATTGGGTGTTTTTGGGGGCGGGGGAAATACTAGAAGACCAGAAAACAATATTACTATTCTAGGGTGTGTTATAAGGGGTGTCAAAAAACAATGAAAAATCTAAATTGCCCTATTAAATTAAGGATGAGACCAAAATGACCCTAAATCATTAAGATAACCCTAAAACCTAACCAAAAAACAGTTTCATTTTATTTTCAACGCCTCTTTCTTCTTCATCGTCCCTCTTTCTCCCTTGGTGAAAATAGATTGAAGAAAGTGAAGAACATGAGGAAAACAATGGAGAAAGTGATGAAAACGAGATTCTTGATGAAATAGATCCGGATATGCGATTCAGGTACAACTAATTAACAAACCCATTGTTTAATTTTGTGTATGATTCAGTTTTTATGCGTGGATTGATTGATGGTAAAAAAAGGTTCAGCGAGATTTTCGTATGGAATACACCCTAGAAATCCAACCGAAATTTTTTAAGCTTCCAGAATTTTCGTCTGGATTTCTTAAGTATTGCAAGCATATATTCCAGACGAAAACTAAGTTATCAATTATGTCACAACCAACCCAGCCGAAAACAGGGTTAATTGTGAAAAACCCAGCCGAAAATCAAATTTGGGAAGTGGTTTTCAGTTGAGTTTGGTAGGTACAATCCAGACGAAAATTCTTCTGGAATCATTTTTTCTCACCCCAACCTTATTTTCGTCTGGTTTGTGCAAAACATCCAGACGTTTTCGGTTGAGTTTGGTAGGTACAATCCAGACGAAATTTGATTTCGGTTGGATTTGTTGAACAAAATCCAGACAAAATTTGGTGGTGGTGATAGCAACACTGATGTTGGTGGTAGTGGTAGTGATGGTGGCGGCGCTGGTGGCGGTGGTGGTCTATGTTATCAAAGGCGCCCGAGGCGCTGACTTAGGCGCCCAAGGTGCACGAGTTGCTAAGTGAGCGCCTCGACTGTAATGCGTCCAAGGCGCTTGGTGCGTCAACTCACTACCTTTGTAATGGCGGACCAAAGGGGTGAAAGCAAACAAGGTCGCAAGAAGCTTGTATTTGCTAGAGATACGAAGAGAGGCTTAAGTTTCGTAAAAAGCTTAATGATAGTTTGATTGAATAATCAAGGTTTATAAAAGTTGAATAATAATAAGATGTCTTCTCATCAAGAGAACTGGCCTATATATAGGCTTACATAACCGACTAAAGAATAAAGAAAGGAAACCAACCTAAACTAGGAAAGTAAAGAGTCTTGTTAAGCAAGGAATACTCGTAAGACTAGAATAAAATACGTAATGCATAAATAAGGAATGCAGTTTTAAAGATGTACTACATCTGTCCCCCCCTTCTTGAAAGAAACTCGCCCTCGAGTTATCCAGTATATAGAACTTCAATTTCTCCATGGAATGTGAAAATCTCTTGTACGTTGAAGATATTGGAGATGTTCCAATCTGGTGGCAGATCAATGACAGAAGCATTGTCACTGATTTTCTTCAGAACTTTGAACGACCCATACTTTTTCATCTTTGTTTTGTTGTAAGTTCCAGTAGGAAAACGTTCCTTTCGTAGATGAATCAACACTAATTCTCCTTCTTGGAAAATCTTCAATCTTCTATGTTTATCTGTAGCCTCCTTTTATTTGGCGTTTGAATCTTCAAGCTTTGTCTTCACTTCTTGATGTATTTGTGTAGCTTTGTCCACCAAGTTGTCTGCTTTTAAACTAGACGACTGCAGCTTGGGAAGTACTACCAAGTCCAAAATATGATTAGGAACTTTAGAATACACAATCTCAAAAGGTGTCTTACCTGTAGACCTATTGACCTATGTGTTAAAAGAAAATTCCATGTGTGGGAGGAGATTGTCCCATTGTTTTTCCTTTCCTTCTATAAGCTTAGCTCTAATCAGATTCCCTAAGGAACGATTGACTACTTCAGTTTGCCCGTCAGTTTGAGGGTGAGCAGTTGTGCTGTATTGCAACTTAGTTCCCAAACGCATCCATAAAGATTTCCAGAAGTAGCTTAAAAACTTAGTATCTCGATCAGATGTGATGGATTTGGGAACCCCATGCAAACGTACTACTTATTTGAAAAACAGATAAACAACATTTGTAACATCTGTTGTCTTCTTGCAAGCTATGAAGTGAGCCATCTTTGAATAACGATCCACCACAACCATAATAGAGTCATTCCCTTTTGACGTACGTGGTAAACCAAGCACAAAATCCATACTAATATCAACCCATGGAGCTTCAGGAACAGGAAGTGGAATATACAATCCTGTGTTTTGAATTGTTCCCTTGGATTGCTGACAAATCATGCACTTTTGGACGTATTTCTGAACATCTCTTTTCAAAGAAGGCCAAAAGTAACGTTCCTCAACCAAAGTTATGGTTTTATCACGCCCAAAATGTCCTCCAAGGCCACTACCATGCAGTTCTTGAATAAGATGAAGACGTAATGAACATTGTGGTATGCATAACCTATTTCCTTTGAAAAGAAAACCATCTTGAATGAGATAATCATCCACACCGCCTGTAGAACCACACTTCTCCCAAAGTGACTAAAAATCTGGATCATCACTGTAAATATCCTTCAAGAAATCAAAAGCTATACTTTCATGTCTAAGAGTGACTAAAAGATGAGCTCGTCTGCTCAAAGCGTCAGCTACTTGATTTAGTTTGCCACTTTTGTGCCGAATAGAGAAAGTGTACTGATTGATGGTAGATAACCACCTATCGTGCATTCTGTTGACTTTAGCTGAAGTTTGCAGAAACTTAAGAGCTTGATGATCAATATTGACAATAAACTCACTGTGAACGAGATAAGGATGCCACTGTTTCAATGCTTGAACAAGTGCTATCAATTCTAGCTCATAAGTTGACCACTTCTTCCTTGTATCAGAATTCTTTTCACTGTAAAAAGCAACTGGATGATCTTCTTGAGATAAAACTGCGCATATGCCAACAATAGAAGCATCACAGTGAATTTCAAATGGTTTCTCAAAGTTTGGCATAGCGAGAACAGGGGCACTACACAGCTTCTCCTTGAGTAAATTAAAACTTTTGTCTGCTTCTTCAGTCCATTCAAAATTTTCCTTCTTCAAACAATCTGTTAGACCAACATCAATGGAGCTAAAATCCTTCACAAATCTTCTGTAGAAAGAAGCTAAGCCATGAAAACTGCGTACATCACGTATTGAAGTAGGAGTAGGACAATCAACAATTGCCTTGACCTTAGAATCATCCACACAAATACCGTCACTAGATACAATATAAACCAAGAATGCAACTTTGTTGGCAAGGAATGTGCACTTTTTCAGGTTCACATATAACACATTCTCTTGTAATACCTTAAACACTTGAGATAAATGTTCAAGATGTTCTTCTTCATTGCGGCTATAAATAAGAATGTCGTCAAAGTAAACTATGACAAATTTCCCAAGAAAAGGCTGCAAAACTTGATTCATTAGATGCATAAACGTGCTAGGAGCATTAGATAACCCAAATGGCATAACAAGCCACTCATATAATCCTTCACGAGTTTTGAATGCAGTCTTCCATTCATCACCTTCACGAATACGTATTTGATGATAACCACTTCGTAAATCAAGTTTAGTAAACACCTTAGAACCAGCAAGCATGTCTGTCATGTCGTCAACTCTAGGTATAGCAAACCTATATGGTATTGTCACTCTATTCAGGGCTCTACAGTCAATGCACATACGATAACCACCATCCTTTTTGTTCACTAAAAAGGTCGGGCTAGCACAAGGACTCTTACTAAGCCTAATCAATCCCTTTCACAAAAGATCATCAACTTGTCCCTGTAATATCTCATGCTCTTTCGGACTTAATCTATAATGAGCTTGGTTAGGAAGGGAAGTTCCAGGGATAAAATCAATTTGATGTTGCAAATCTCTCAAAGGTGGTAAAATATTTGGTATTTCAGTTGGGAATAACTCACTAAAACATGATAAAAAAATGTCGTACCTTTTCAGGAATTTCCATCATTGGTTTAGCAGCTTCACATGAACTCAAAGAATGAGTTTTTTTCGAAGAACGAGCAATGGTACCAACTAAAGCAGCAGTACTCTGGTCTGAGTGTTCTCTTACAGCTGAAGAAGATCATATAGGCCACAATACCTTTGTAAAACCATCATGTTCAAACGTGTAAGTATTCTCAAAACAGTCATGAGCAGCGCGTATGTCATACTGCCATGGTCTTCCCAGAAGTAAACTTGTAGTTGTCATGTTAATCACATCACAGAGAGCATAATCTTCATACCCAGGGAATGAAAAATATACTAAACACTGATGAGTAATCTTTTGAGTAGAAGAACTATTAACCCACATAAAACGGATTTGGATGGAGTGTAACTGGCAAACCCAACTTCTCAACTATATTGGCAGCTACGTAATTCTCAGTACTCCCACTATCAATGATCATGCCACAACATTCTCCTCCAATAGTGCACCTTGACCTGAATATGCTATGTCTTTGTGAAAGACATGGTTCAGTAAGCAGCATAGGACGAATCATGCCAAGAAAATCAGTATCATAAGATTCATGCACGGTTCATAATTCTGGTCCTAATCATTCCATCCTTCTTCTTCTTGTGTATCCTCTTGGGCCTGGGCTTCACCAATGTATCCATTGAACTTACGACAATCACTGGAGGTATGACCAGTTAGGCCACACTTGTTGCATTTATCTCCTCTAAACTTGGTATAAGTATTATGCGGTTTGGATATCAGTGGAAACTGCTGTCTATTCTCAGTGGAGCGAGAATTTGGTTTTGGAGGTACGTTAATAACAGGTGTACTTTCAGCTGAAAGCGGTGTTTGGTTGTAAGAAAAGTTGGTTACGGGCTTTGGACGATTATAACCTTTTTCTTGATAGTTTTGAGCTCCATTCGAAACATCTTGACTTGCAGAACTAAAATAATTATGTTTTCCAGGATATGCAGTTCTATTATTGTTCGGCATTCTAGTCTGACACTGATATGCAGGATTTGAACCACGTAAAACACGACTTTCTACCTTCATAGCTTGTTGAACAGCTTCAGTCATAGTAAAAACAGATTGAGTCATCCCTTGTTGGATAAGCCTATTCAAACCATTAATGTAACGTGCAACTAGTTGCTCCTCAGACTCGTTCAGTTGATTCCTAGCAACAAGAGCGTAGAATTCAGCAGTATAAATTTCAACAAGTCTAGCTCCTTGTCGACAATTCTGTAGCTTGATGAATAGTTGTTGCATATAATCCCTTGGTAAGAATTTATTTTTAATCAAGTCCTTCATTCTTTTCCAAGTGTGTATTGGAGGTTTTTCATACTTGTTTCGATCTTCACAAAGTTTATCCCACCAAGCTGTTGCTCCTCCCTTGAGTTTACATGCAACAAGCTTTACCTGATAACTATCATGAATATCCATGAATTTGAAGAATGATTCTACTTCATAAAACCAATCTAAAAGTTCTTCAATTTGTAAACCTCCGTGAAAGCTAGGGATGTCGGCTTTTAACTTGTATTCTGGTAGATTTCCGTAAGGACTCTGACCAGACTTCAATCTAATATCTTATGTCCATCTCTCTGCCTGATCTTTCTCCAACTTATCCTCTTCATCACTGTCAAGGCTTCTTTCTTGGGTTGTCAAGAAAGCTTTCTAACTGATCGTTCAACTTTAGTTGACGTTTAACATCTTCTGGAATATCTGTGCGGTGGTAGAAAGAATGCTTCGTGTTCTTTGTCTCGTCTTTCTTTTCTTCATCTTCTTTCTTTTCTTATTTCTTTCCTTCGTATCCAGGAATATCTTCCTCTTTCATACCGATATGTTTTGCCATCTTGAAAAAAAAAAATCATGCATCGTAAACCTTTTTTCAAAAGTTTCGGTAAGATTCTTGACACTTTCTTCAATTTTTGTTTCAAGTTTACTAACTGCATCATCAAGGGTCGCTTGCATAACTGGTTTATCTGCCATTGCACCTAAAAGAAAAAAAAATCTACGATTTGAAAAGAAAAAATTTAGTTTTTTTTTTTGTAGGGTTGCGGAAGCTAAGGTATCAGGATCGAGTTCTAGATGAGAATCTAGAACTGTTGCTCTAATGCCAACTAATGGCGGACCAAAGGGGTGAAAGCAAACAAGGTTCGTAAGAAGCTTGTATTTGCTAGAGATATGAAGGGAGGCTTAAGTTTCGTAAGAAGCTTAATGATAGTGTGATTGAATAATCAAGGTTTATAAAAGTTGAATAATAATAAGATGTCTTCTTATCAAGAGAACTGGCCTATATATAGGCTTACATAACCGACTAAAGAATAAAGAAAGGAAACCAACCTAAACTAGGAAAGTAAAGAGTCTTGTTAAGCAAGGAATACTCGTAAGAGTAGAATCAAATACGTAATGCATAAATAAGGAATGCAGTACTAAAGATGTACTACATCACTTTGCGTAAATTTGTTCTTGTCGCATTAGGCGCCTTAGTCGTGCTGAGGCGCTTGAGGCGTGATGCGATTGGCTTGGCGCCTCGCCTCGCCTCACGCCTCAAACAACATAGGTGGTGGTGGCAGTGTTGGAACAGTTTAACAACTAATCTTAGTTTAGTTAAACTAATCAGATTGACTAGTTATAATTAAGTAGGGATATTTGAAAATATATTGGATAAGGGACTTTGGGAAAAGCTTTTGGATACCCCTATTTTATCTCATTAATCTAGTCTCCCTAGTAATTCACCCGACCCCTAAATCAGCCAATAAAAGAACTAGTTAACTATTAAAGTCTTGCAAAAAAACAAAAAAAAAAAAAAAAAAAAAAACGTTAAAATTGATAATGAATGAAACTGTCAACTTATGCACAAGCAGATTGGTTAAAATTTGCCTCTCCTATACTCTTTTGTGACTTTTCTCCTACTGCTTCAAGCGAAACAAGACTATACAAGTGGGGGATTGCCTGCACCCGCCACGCCCTCGCACCATCATCCCATAGCTTCGTTAAAGTTTTTGTTTCTGGATCATAACAAGAGAGAACAACATTAAACCATAGTAGAAGTTGGTTTTTCTTTGTAATTGCAAATGGTTCATACATCGTATACATCCCCCCTTCAGTGTCCTCATATGGGATGCTAAATTCTTTGTTCCAGCTCCAGAAATCGTCAAATTCTTCTTCTCTAGTGTGATACCTGTCACACCTTTTTTTATTCTTTAATAACCATACGTTGACAAAGTCTCTGTTCACATGAATAAGAGACAAATACCCTCCCAATAACTTAAGAGAAACTGAACAAGATATCCACTTGAGCAAACGAAGTGGTGGTGGTAATGGAAATAATATGAACTCCTCAAGTGCCAAATCAAAAGCCATAACTCTTTTTTTGGGGCCATCTATCCAATGAAGGGCACCGTTTGCACAACAGCCGAGATTAGATACAGCATCAATACAGACTCTTCCTTTGTCTCTCCAGCCTAGACCGCTACCAAGGGTGTATACTTGAATATGTCTGCTTTCACCCACAGGCTGAGCAAACCTAGCGCGGATCCGAACAACTTTATATTCATCAGTGCAATGAGTATAACCGAATCCACAAATAAAAGATCTCTGGAAATGTTCATCGTCATAACGGTCTTCGTCGTTGAATATGTATTGGGGAAGATAGACATGCTCTTGGGAGATAGGATTATAGATGTAGATGGGCTCCTTGAGGTTGGTGTCTTGGTTTTTTACCAATATACAAACCAAGCCATTACATGATCCAACAATGTCGCACAAGGAGTCTTGCGGAAGAGATGGGGGTTAACCCATCTCTACAAGTGTCTTGTGAGGAGAGTAGTGTTCACTCATGTCAATTTGATCAAATTGGTGTTGCTTTCCATGGCAGAGTCGTTTCCGACTAAGCCTCCCGACCACGAAAAGGAGACCTAGCTTAGTGTGTCTGAGTAGATGTCGCCAGGTTTTGCAAACTAATTTGCAGTTGATGATGGATTGGTGAGGCAAACGTAATAATATGTTTAAGACGATATCATGGTGCAATTTCTCCATGTTATTCACTAGGGAGTGACCCGTGCCGTAAAGGCACGGGCCATTTCGCAATGGCGCAGGCTGAGGCATCAAATATTCACTAATCACCGATCATTAAATTAAATATTTTTCCTACCGTAAAGATTTTCAAAAAAACTTCCTTTTGAATCTCATTTTGCTCCTTTAGTTGGGCTTACTACTAAAGGTTCACCCAACTCCAGGTTAGCCGCGGACAAACCTATTTTTTTTAGATTTTTTTACGGAGCATGTGCCTTCGCCACAGGAAAGAAAAAAGAGTAGTGAGTTAGCAACTGCAAGCCTCAAGGATCTTTATAGTGGGCAAACACAGTTGTATTGGTAGCAATAACAACTACTGGTATCTGCTTCTTAAAATTAGAGTCATGTGGTTCAAACTCGCATATCAGTGTCTTCCATCATCACTACAGTGACTTTTTCATTCTATGACCACCTCAAAATCAGGAAAACCATCTAACCACACCACCATCGGTGAAGTCCTTGCTGGAGGGAATCTGTATGGCTAAGAAAGTTATGGTTACTACAATTTCATAACCTCGGTCTCACCATGAAACAACAATAAAGTGGACTTCGGGGTTGGTAATCTTAAAATGAAATCACATGGATACACTAATAATTGTTCGAGAAAAAAAAATTACACTATAATTGTAAATTACATGTATCTAATGTGTCTTCCAAGTTGTTCGGCAAATATTTGCGCTATTGAAAATGACGTTTTTGTAGTCAGGTAGGATGCTGACAGACCATGCAGATAAATTGCCACTTAAATTCACAGTTGCATCAGATTTTTTCCCCATTTTGGAAAAAAAATGCAGAACATACTCTTTTTTATAGACATGTCCCTGGGAATCTTACTCATCCATTGGAGCATCATAGTCATAGCTTATGGTTATATATAAGGTCCTCCCAGCTCCAGAAGTCTTACCCAACTTTGTCCCACTATGGTACTGTTTATAAGAAAGCATTACAAACTCTGGAACTTCTTAAAATCATCAATATGCTCATTGTTTTAAAGGCTTGTAGCTATGCCGTGTCATATAAACAACTTTCATGATCCACATCTTTTCGGTTGTATAACTGAGCTTATAGGTGTCCATTGTCAAACATGATTAGCCATTGGATGACATCAAATTGGAGGCTCTACAACGGAAATCGTTATGTGTTTCCATCACACTTTATTGACGCAGTGATATGATATTCCTGCAGCTCCCATACTCGGCATCCTATATGTGTTTCCATAGTCAGAAATCGTTATGGTCATAGTATTCCCTGTCACTGCAAATGGAAGGAAACTTCACTAAAAGATAAAATTTAGTAGAATATTATCAAGCAAATAAGCTACTCTTAACATATCGAATAATGATTCTTGATAAAACTTAATTGTCCCTACGCAAAAAATGATACCCCTAAGCAATTGCAGTGACAGACCAAAAGCAAAAGTTACCTGAATATAGCCTACTTGTTGCAATTCGAGGCAAACTTCATTACGTCCAGCACCAACTTTAGTAGATCATGAAATTGCTCCAGTTGAGTAACATAACTGCGTTGCACATAATCACAAAATTGCATCCATCTAAAAGCTCAGCAAGAATGAATTTAAGAAGTTTCGGAGTTTACTAATGAGCATATTAATGTATTATTAATAGCGCGTGGAATTGAGAACAATGAGATGACATGCAAGATACTGCAATAACAGGCTTCTTCGAGCTAAAGTGGTACATGATCGACGTACTTGACGGTCCCTTTAATCCGACAAACATGGAATCATGGATACAAATAGATTCAGAAAATATTGGCGGAAACATTTTGTACATCAAGCAAAAACTAAATAATTAATAAATTTATTGATAAAATAGAGGATGACAATCGACACCAATACTACCTATAACATGCCAACTGGGACTATAAGTCAGCACTTCACAAATCCACATGGCCTGACAGAAAAGAACTTACTTCGAGAAACTGACAAAATATTGGGTGCATTGTGTATACTGAGAGCAAACCATGTGGAGTCTGCATACAAAATCAAAATCTTAATAAGGAGCAAGAAAAGTTGAACTAATGGTTGAAGAACAACCGTCATAACCATAACGATATTGGTAGATGTTCGTACTTGTTTTTGATAACCGTATTGGTGGTTGGTCGTTACTATTCTCAAGAACGATATAGAACAGCCAATAGGGTCAACAACGGCAATAACAGATGCAAATTAATGTCCTTTATTTACAATTATCTTTGTTTCATTACCGTTCATTTGTCATACGCATAAAAACAGGCAATTGTCAGCTACACATGAGATCAAAACTATAGTTAGCCAATTTTTATAAAAAAATCATGTTCAATGGCTCAAAAGGAAGTGAATCAAAATTTACCTACTTATACTCTGAACCCCAGTTGTGTGATGTTATTTTGCAAAACGAATCGAAGACAGAGAGGTAGCATCTTATATGTAAAACTCACACTAACTCAAAATAGGATCCCCGCCACATTACAGAGTGCCAAATCCCTAACATAATCATGGATATATATTCTGCCAACTAATATTCAGCAGTTACATAACGAAAATATTAAGAAACTAAGGGCAGATTGTACCTAATTGATGTGCCGAGACAAAACCAAAATACACAAACGATTCTTAACAGATCTACATAGTCTGCTTCGTAGCCGATATCCCAGGATTCATCCCCAAGAATGCCCGGTGTCACAAATAACCTGCCACACAACATAATGATTGTACAATTAGCCAATAATGGATGATACTATCATGAATTTGATTTAATGTTTCAGATAGTAGTTTCAAAAATGATTAATCACAAAAACATACAACCATAAATTCAAGTAACGTAATCACTCATGTATCCTTGGTCTTGACAACATATTACACGTATTTTGATTGCTGAGGGAAAGTCTGGCCCTAGTAATGTAATGACTTAGCTTACACAGAATTCAAGTAATCAACAGCTCTCTCTCTCTCTCTCTCTCTCTCTCTCTCTCTCTCTCTCTCTCTGTTAACCATCAACTATCTCTCTGTTAACCATGAAGGAGTATTCATCCATTTCAAGGTTGTGGACATCTCTGCAGAAAGTAAAAACACGATGAAATTCGACACTAAGTCCACCATACATAATTAAACGGATACATAATACAGAGATGTGATTGCAGAAGCTAGCATACGATCCCCACCAAAGATCATCCTCAGTAATATGTTTCTCGCAAGAGTTATGCCAATAAGGCACTGCAAAAAGTCGGAATATATTGGTACTTACAACTTTGTAACTGAGTCCTTCTATAGGGCTAGTTAGTGCACCATTTATATCCATACAGACTTTGGTACTGGCGGCTTAAATAAAACACCCGTGGACTTGGAAGATAGTCTATTCTCCCTAATCCTAGAATTTGGGCATCACTTAATCCAACAATATCTTCATCTTCACCAACTTGATGTTGTGAACTACTAAAGACATTGGTGAATAAGATACGACTCAAATTAAAGAAAATAGGTAATAATAAGTAAGCTCTAGACTTCTCTCTCCTTTTGATCTTCACAGTTACTTCTGCTTCATGCGAGGCAAGGAAAGCAAAATTTTTTTTGCTTCATCTATGATAATATTGAGTTTAAAATGACAAATAAAATCACAAATGAAAGAAATAAAAATCAAAATCAAATTAAATGACACACCTGTAGTTCTCCCACATAGCAGGACAGCAGATCATTTCATTTCTTGGTTTCTTGAGCTGATCAGTTAGGAGAAGGTGCCAAGCTAGCATTTTGAAACAAAGTTTACTGCTTAAATATTCTTCAATGTTTCCTGTTTAGATAATAAGTCCCACACATGTTAAGCCATATATATTTACATCTTGAGCTCAAGGAAAATGAAATAACACAAAGAATATCCACACTCAAGATCGAGCCAATACTTTGGTTTGTGAACCTCAGTTCAAACAAATGGAGGACTTTGGAATTGGATGGAGTACTGAACACATTCACTGTTTTCTATAAATCATGCAATAGTGGTAAAAGCAAGGTGTTCTAGAAATGGTTTCAAACAGTCTTTTCGCTTATCCTCTACCCGTTGCACTTTCCTCTACAAACACACAGAAACCCTAATTTGTATCTGTAATGAATCGCATAATAAACAAAAATCCATTAAACCAAAACATTAGTATTACCTTAAGAAGATGTTAGAGCAGTACCATCAACACTATCAGAAGCAATCTCAAACCCTTAAGCTTTTCAGATATACCTTATCAACTTCATTCCCATCTGTATCTAACATATAAAAAATCAATATCAGCACAAAGGGCAAGCAAAAGGGAATGATTATGAGATTAGGGTTTGTATGGATTTAGAGGTTTAGTTTACCTTGGATTCGATGAGGGTAGACTTAAGGAGCATTCTCAATCAACCATGGTTTACATTTCACAAACAACTAACACAGCAAAAAGTGAAACTGTAATCAAACAAAATCACATTAAGCCTGGAACTCTAGGATTTCTGCCAAAAACAGATCCTGAGCAAACAATATATTGGAGTAACAAATCAAATTAAAACGGGGTTCCCACATGAAAATTAGGTTTACAATCATGCAAAGCAGAAATTCTTAAAATAGTTTTAGGGGAAAGACTAAATATGGAGAGAGGAGAAACAGGCATGTTGAAGGGATTGAACTGATGATCCATTCGAAACCATTGATCAGACAATTTATAGTGAAACCAAATTGAAAGCTGCCGTTTTTTTAGAAGGTTTAATTGAAACAATTTAAGAGCATAATTTACTATTAAATGGTAATCGGTAATAGGAATATGAAACTGCAATCGACTGATTCTTTTTACTGCCCTGAACCAACTCCAGAGGGATATGCATATGGAATTAATGACGAAAGAGTTTTTCACCGTTTCTGCTTGGAAGAGTGGGGAGTGAAAAGAGGAATTAATGACGCACACGTTGTACATAATGATGATGACCGTGAGATCAAATCCTAGAGAACTACACCGGGTGGGATGGGAAAATCCTGGCCACCACTAACAACAACTGGAATGTATCCTGACCGTCCCGTGACTCAGAAAACACTCCTGTTTTGTAAGTATAGATTCTATACACAAAGAAAGAGAACAAAGAAAGAGAACAAAAAAAAATCAGACAATTAGCTAAACAAGAACAACTAGTTGTAGAGAAGCCAGATAGTTCATGGTTTGAAAGTTTTGTTAGCTAATCGAATTGACACCCGATATATAAATTGGAAAAAACCTCCCTAAAGTCATGCGCTGATTTTGGGGCTGCAGAGTTTTCCTTGGGGCTGCAGAGGGTGACAAAATAGGGTCATCAAAAATCAAAACCAAAAACCCCTTATAAAACGTGACAGTTTTACCCTTTAGTTTTAGTTTAGT
>JAJJMA010241584.1:5534-16418 GCA_023529015.1 Papaver nudicaule
CTAAAAAACGATGACACCGTCGCGGCGGCACAGCCTCTTATACTCTTGCACAATTACGGTTCAGTCCTTATGACATTTATCCATAACCGCCTGAACAGTCAAAGATTCTTTAAGATACTCCGTAAATACGTAGCAACGTTAAGGGTTTATTTGGAAATACAGATATTTGTTTCTATCCAAAACATCTTTATCTTTATTTAATGGTTTCTAATACCTTCTGGTAATAATTTTTACTGAAAATAATTTCTATTTTTTACTTGAATTAAATTTTCCTGTTGTTTAAAAATCTCTCTATAAAAGAAAATGGACTTCCTTCATTTATTTCCCCTCTCTCTCTCGAGAATTAGTAATTTCTTCTTTCTTTGATTCCTTGCTTCCACTTGAAGATATCTGTGTGTTTGTGGTTGGTTTTAGGATCATGTTTTTGGTTCAATAATAACATGATCGCATCAAAACTTAGGATTTAATTAACCCTCCACTAAAAATTGATCAAAAATATTCTTGATTAGGTATCAAATTTGAACTCAGATTAATAGTTGTTTATAGTGATTTGAACTGAATCTTTTGTAAAGAAGCTGCAGATTATCGATTTCGATCGTGTGATTTCGTTTCAGGTAATTTTAAATAATTTGATTTGGTGATTTTGTATTTTGCTGCTTTAAATCTGCTGAAAACACTGAGTTAGCCTCTGATTATATGGTTCATAAGAAATTTCGTTCTAAATATTGAAATCTTAAGAAGTTTCAGTTGTCTTAATAGTTGTTTTGATTTGTAACAGTTTTTTGTGTGGTAAATTACATATGATGTTGATCAAGTGAGATTGTTTTGTTTTTGTGAAGGATCTTGAAGTAGGTGAAGATGGCAAGTCTACAAGGACCAGTAATATGCCCAGCTGTGCGTGCAAAACAATCAGGAGGAGCTTATATTTTACCATTAAATGGACCTGTAATGAAACCAAAGGCTGTTATGAGAAATGGTTTTCTTGGATTTAAAGGGAATAATAGATGTGGGATTAAGTTGCAGCCTGTTTCGCATCAAGTTCGTTTAAGGAAGTGTATGACGGTTCGATGTACTTATAGTTCATCGTCGGATGGTAATGGTAGTACGGCCGAGAATTTTAATGAGAATGATGGTGAATATGTCAACTCCAGTGTGATGGAAGCTGGTATGATGCTCTTGTCAATCAGAATCAGATAACTCTTGTAACTTTTTTAGGCCACTGTTATTTGTTTTTGCTTACATCATTTTCAGTTGCTAACTAACTATAAATGTCCACATTGTTTATTTTCATGTACTTATATGAGTAAATGATGACTGATCTTTTTGTGTGTTTTTGTATGTAGTCGAGGTGAAAAGCGGAGCTGATGGTTTCATGATCAAAATGCGAGATGGTAGGAATATGAGATGTGTTCATAACAATCCTCAGGGTGGGCATCTGCCAGATTATGCTCCACATCCTGCAATTGTACTCAAGATGGAAGATGGAAGTGACCTTTTACTTCCAATCATTGTTTGTATGTTTCTGCTTTCCTCGATGTTGTTTTCTTCTTTTACCCAGTTAAACGAGGTGGTGGATGAGGCTGTTTGGCACAATTTCAATATTTGATAGCTAACAAATAAATGCTTTGGTTGTGCTTGCAGTGGAAATGCCAAGCATGTTACTTATGGCTGCCGTCCGCAATGTTCAAATTGTATGTTTGATTACTTTACTTCTTTTTTTAATCTTTTTATTTCCCTTCGGCAATGGTTAATTTTACTCTTCTGCGAGTTATTGAGCAGTCATTTCAAGTTATATAAATATATTGAAGTTGTTAACCTTTGTGCAGGCAAGGCCAACTGTATATCAAATAATTAAGGAGATGATTGACAAAATGGGTTACGTGGTAAGTTTTCTCCCACTCTGATCCATGTAACAGTTTTATCTTTGTTGTTAATTTTGTTGTTGCTGTTGTCCTAATATTAACCTGTCATGCAATTGATTGGAAAATGGAAACTCAAAACATGCTTTTTGGCGTTTTTCATGTTGCAGGTCAAACTCGTTCGCGTGACTAAGAGAGTGCATGAAGCATACTTCGCTCAGCTATACCTTGCTAAGGTAACTCCCTGGTCATATCTGTTGTTGCTTGATTATTATTTGTAATCAGCAATGGATTATATTAGCAAATATATGCTTACTATCTGGGACACTCTTACAGGCTGGTAACGAAACAGAAAGAATCAGCTTTGATCTCCGACCTTCTGATGCTATCAACATAGCAGTAAGATGCAAGGTATTGCTTTCCTCGATCAATCTTCACACTTAAAAAGTCTTTTTTTGTGGCGTACTGTATGACCTGCATGATCATTAATAGCTATCCGTTTGAGCGAACGACAATTTAGAATTAATGTGCAAAAAGTCTTTTGTTTTGGACCGAGCAAAAAAAAAAAACAATTCAGAATTAATGTGCTCTGCTTCTCCACATCTGTAAGAAAATTTAACAGATATGCTGGTTACTGTTCACAGTCCAATATTCCTATTCGACCAGCAAAATATGGATCTTGTCTGCAGATATGCAATTCAATTTTGATGTTGGATGTTCATGGAAACTGCTGGTTGGGATCATTTGTTACTATACTTCGTTTGTCAATTCCACGTGTTCCTTGATCGTCCTTTCTGCCCTGCTAATCATCCACCTTCATTCCTGCCGGCTTTGGTTGTGTTGAGGTGCTAATCGTTGATTGTTCTATATCATGTGCAGGTGCCTATACAAGTTAACAAGTATTTGGCATATAGTGATGGAATGAAAGTTGTCGAAGCTTCTAAGCTGTCTGCTCAGGCTCCTCTTTCAGATGGCTTGCTGTTCACTGAACTTGATAGGTATGTTCAATTGGTGTCTCTTGTCTAATTCTTTTTCCTGCAAGAGATTTCAACTTAGTGTTATACACTATTCGAGTATTAATGTTCATATACATGGAGTCGCCAACTTCGGATTGTGATCTTTCAACTGTGAGCATTAGCAATATTAGAAGCAGCATGTGGTGCAGAGATTCAATGTACTTCAGTGATGACATTTTAGCCTTAATATTCTTGTGGCGCTTCTTGCGGAGAGAATAATTGTTTTTTTCTCTCTTTGCTGCTGTTGTAGACCAAATGGTCAGCCTTGTGTTGAAGCTAAAGAGTTTGATCTTATCCGCAACATGCTAATTGCTGCAGTTGAAGAACGCTATAGAGATGCAGGTCTGCTTCCTTCTGTTGGGTGTTTCTTTGCATTATTAACAAATGGAACATAAACTCTCGTAACCTTCACCCTATTACTTATCTTCCGTGCACCAGGAGAAATAGGCACGTAAATGAAAAAAATATGCTATTAGGTGGTAATGGTCCTCCATTAGTTGTGCCCAGTTGCAGAATGTTCCTGGCATGACAGACTCGAAATCTCATGAATTATGATCTTCACCATGTAGTTGTTAGATTCTTTTGCGTAGCATTAGAAAAAATGCGAAAAGAGTTGACTGGATTGTAAACACTTGGCTGAAGTTCTCTCCCTCTGAACACAAAGTGATACATGTCTGTCCAGCATCGAAAATTATCTAGGAGAAATCTTTCCCGTAGACATTTTAGAATCACCAAGTGTCTAGGCATCCAGCATGGGAACTCGGTTACTGCTGAAGTCACATCCTGGCCAACTATCTAACTGATAGATTAGCTACTTTCAGATGACTTAAATTTATGGCGGTCGAGGTCCTCCCTTCGGATTGCTTGTTTGTTGTTCATACTTCCCGTCTAGGATTTGCCCCAAATTATAGTAGAGTAAATATGACGACAATAGTAGATGCACTTTTCTTGATTACTTATCTGTGACAATTTCTGTTATAGACCTGCTGGACATGGTCAGGCCTAGTTTCACTTTGGAATGTGTAGTGTGATAGGCATGTGTAGTGGTACACATCCATCCTCTGTTGAATCATATACACGTTAGGCCTTGGTGTCACTTAACATGGTTATGTTGTTGTCTTATGGATGCACAGCTCAATGGCGAGATAAGCTCAGCCAACTTCGTTCCAAGAAACAGAAGTGGGTATGACACAGGTACATTTCATCTCATAATTTCATCACCATTTTATCATTTGAATATGGTGCCTTCTCTTATCATTTGAATATGGGGCCTTCTCTGAGATTTTCCATTCACTATGTTTCAGTGTGTTATCATGTTTGTACATAACAACCATCTATCAGTGCGGACAAGGTTCTCGGCATCTCTCCGGTGGAAGTAGTAGCAGTAGTCTATCGTATATTATCTCTCAGGTCCCATGTATGTAATATAATAATTTGTGAATATCTGTATAGGTCTATGGAAGTTACTCCCTGATTTGGTAACTTTCATCTGCATGGGTTATGTTCAAAATTTATGCTTTAATCTGCTTAAGTTTGGTTACTAATGCCTAAGCCTTTAACTACTGCCATGCCATGCCATGCCATGCCATAAAGCATGAGTTTGACAACTCTTACAAGCATAACATGCGTGTAAATGATCCTTCCCCAGGAATTGGGGCTTCATGCACCAAGTGGGCCACAAAATGGTCCCTGCATCTTCTTTAAAATGGTGTGAGAGAAGATGTAATGGGTCAGCAGACTCGGCACTAATAAGTACGAGTCCGACTGTGGTCGTCTTTGGTACCTGCTCGATTCTTTGTCTGGGGGTGTGTCATTAAACAGTAGGAATTGGGAGCTGAATTGATGTCGGTGCATGGTGAAATTGTGCACCTTTTTAGTCTAGTATTTTATGTTCACCACGAAGGCCCAGTTAGGTTTCAAGTTTCCAACGCTCTACCAGACGGGCCCTGCAAGTGTGAGGTGAATCTGCTAGTGCAGATAGGCATGGTTCCAACTTCTAAATCTAACCCTAACATAGTAACATTCATCATTGATCTCCTCCTGAAAGAGCAGTAATATCACAGTGTTTCAAGTTTCAAACAGAGGATAGATCAATAATTAAATTGAAACATGTCGTATGATTCATTGGACTAGTAACTTGCATTTTCCAATAACTTGTAATCCATACAGCCCGGGTCTTTCTAGCATTTTCGAGTAAATTGTAGCCACAGATTTCTTTTCCACAGACATCGTTGCTGTGAAACCCCGTTCAAGTTTAAGCCTCCGTTATCACTATTAGTCTGTAGAGTGATCTCGTCCCTTTCAAATACTTATATAGTTGTAGCAGCAGTGGTCGTTTTGCAGCCCAACGGCGACATTACGGTGTGTTGGTGGGAGAATATTGTCAGAAGTAGCAGTTCTTCTTTCCCATCCGTACCCCGCCATCTTGGTGTTACGCCACCAGCTCCACTACTACGCCATTGTAACAAGAATGGGATTTCTCTTGGGAATTCATTGGTGTAGCAGCACTCAACAAGTAATGATATGGTAGTTCATTAAAAAAATGGGAAACTACTTTACTTGTGGGGGGAAAAAAAATACTTTACTCGCAAAATGGGAGAAGGATGGAGTGTTGTGGTGTGACTTGACTTGTGTGATGCTACTAGCATTACTGAATGTAGAAGAGCTAGTGGAATAGAGATTGTGTTGGCACTCAAGTCTCAACACTAGTTGTCTCTAACATTTTGCAATCGTCTCTTGTAGTGGAGGGAGTCAGTGGATACAAATAAACTACATGTCGCGTCATCCATCGCGATTTATGGTTTCTGCTTGCATTTTGCACATGCGGGAAGTATAAAATTTTCACTATACTTTAGGGAAGATGTTTCTGGTAGTCTATTATTTACTGAAGTCTTGCTCAAAATTTGGGGAGGCTGCTTGGCCACGTTACGGGGATGTAGTGTTTTCTTTAGACAATTATGATCTAGCAATGCCAGAGCATTATTGATCTAGCATTGCTAGAGTCATTGGATCAACACTTTTTTTTTTTTTTTTTTTTTTTTTAAAAAAAAAAATTTTCACAGGAATGCGTAGCTTCCTTAAAACACCAAATAAAGGAAAGATCTTTTATTTATTTTTTAACTCCTGAGTCCCGGACAACACTAGAGACTAGCTCAAGTAGTTGGGGAACTATCCCTATCTAGTGACCCTAACTAAAGGGTGTAAAAAAACATGCAAGAAGTCATCTATGCTCTTTTTCTAGGGTTGCAAAATGGGTCGGGTGGGTCGGGTTTGCCATGAAGCTGGATATTAGGAAGGCATATGACACTCTTGATTGGAATTTCATCAGGAAGATTCTTATTGTGATGGGGTTTCCAGAGATATCGAAATCTTGAGACCCTGAATTCCACCCATTGCTTGCTGCACCGCAAGATTAGAGGATATAACCTCAACACAAAGAATAAAGATATAAGGGGAAAGAGGATCTCCCTGTCTGAGTCCTCGTTGAGGAATGATGTTTCCATGTGGAATCCCATTGACAATGACCGAATAAGAAACTGATGTGATGCATTTCATAACTTGGTCGAGGAATGCACTTCTAATTTTACATTTAATGTATGTTAATGACTTGTTGATTACTTGCTCTACAGATTAAGAGTCTGGACAGAACCTCTCTAATCTTCTCCAAAAATACAGTTCCTCGGCAGGGAAAACATTAACTAAAACAAGTCTCTGATCATCCATAATCCTCACCTGGAAGCGGAGCAGGCAGATTGGCTATTCCAATCTTTTGGCATCAGAACTACAACTATGTGCCTCTATACTTGGGTGTACAACTCAGTTTTGGGAGAAGGCGTAATCATATTTTCACTGATCTTGTCAACAGATTAGAAAGGAAGACTAAAGGATGGATGCAAAAATGTCTTAATCAAGTTGGTCGTCCGATGATGATCAATACATCTTTGACTCCCACAACTAACCATGTCATGCAGATTCAGCGGCTCTCAGTCCATGTTAATGACAAGATTGATAGAATTACAAAGAATTTTTTCTAGGGCCATGAAGAGGACTCCAAGAAGCTCCATACATTAGGTTGGAAAAAAATAACCAGAGCAAAGGATGACGGGGGACTGGGAATTAGAATGAGCAGAGAACATAATGAGGCCTTATTACTCAAAAGGGTCTGGAAATTGTACTCGACCGCACACCATCTGGAGCAACCTGTGTTACAACAAATATTTAGGAGGTACTTTTCAATCCCCTTTTCTTCCACATCCGCCAGTAATGCAAGTTCAATTTGCAAATGGCTGGCCAAAGCTTCCTTCAGTCTCCAAGGTTTTTATTTCTCAAAAATTGGTGATGGGATTACCACAGCCATCAGTGAATCTGGATCCCGAATCACTGCCCTCATTAACATCAGATACAATTGGAGAGACCAACTCTCAATGTTGCTTCATTAATGCGGCCAGGTACGAATTCTTGGAACCATGAATACATCTCACATATTTTCCCGCAGTCAGTAGCTCTTTCAATCTTTGGTATTCATCTCTCAAAGGAAAAAAAGAAAGACAAATTCATCTGGCCATTTGCCAAATCTGGAGAACACTCTGCAAAAACAGGATATCAGAATCTTATGATCCGTCACCAAGCTGAGCCAAACCAACATGCTGCAGTTCAACCACTAGACAAGAAGATATGGAAACTATTTTTCCTACCAAAAATTAGGCTTTTCAGTTGGAAAGTCACTAGAAAAGGAATCACAACCCTTGACCTATTATTTAGAAGGAATATTACTACTAACAATATGTGTCTACTGCAGTGCAACTAATGAGACCACGGATCATCTTCTGTTCCAATGTCCAAGAGTTGTTCTTATCTGGAATATTATCTTCAATCAACTACACACACAGACAAGGCAGATCTATTTGGATATAATTCAATACATTAATATCCAATTCATCCTACAGATGCAGATGAAAGATGAGGATTGAGGTATTCTTTGCTACACAATATGACACATTTGGTTGGACAGGACTGTTAAGCTTTACACACACAAAGGGTCAACTTCATATCAGACAGTTCTACTTGCAATCACAATGTGGAAGGAGTACTTGGGAACAAAATCACTTGGTTCCTTTTCTACCAGATACTCCACCACTGCCAAGACAGCGTAGACAAACTCCTCAAACATGTACCATTAATGTCACCTGGGGGCTTCCACCTACAGATTGGATCAAGATCAATACAGATGGAACAACCAAAGGTCAACCAGGACTTGCAGGAGCTGGAATTATAAGTAGAAACTCCAACGCAGATGTGATCCGGGCAATGGCGGTACCAATTGGTTGTACTACCGCTATTGTTGCAGAAACTTGAGCCTTATTGATGGCAGCTCGAATGGCAAACAGGTACAATTGGCAAAAGGTTTAGTTCGAGGCAGACTCTAAGTGCCTAATACAAATTGTGCGGAATGGAGATGTGATTCCATAGTACTTAGATGATATGATTTCGGAGATTAGATCTCTCATGAGTGGTTTAGACCAGCTTAAAATCACTCATGTTTACAGGGAGGCAAACCAGGCAGCGGATGCTTTGGCGAATCAGGCAGTTTCAAGAATCTTACAAAATCCTTCATCCCCAAATACCTATATTTGAGATTTTGTAACTCCAGCGTTTCTTCACCAAATCCTAATTTCTGATTAATGGGGGTTTGGTAACACTAGAAATGTAAATGTAACTGACTCTTTTGCTTGATTAATAAATTGCCAACCTTTCAAAAAAAAAACAACAAAGGGGGCTACTTTATTAAAAAAGAAATAATAATAAATAAATAAATAAAATAAGCATTTTATTTTTAATGAGAAAGATTCAATACACTTTCCTTTACAATGGTTTGCTTGCAAATCAATATAGGAGAATGGTGAATCTTGGAGTAATACTCTAGAGCGAGCATAACGGATTATTGCTCAAAGCGAAATAACGCCTAATTACGAAACTGGAGCAGCCAAACGAATTATCAAACAAAGCCCCAACCAATAATGCAACAATGGATTACAAAAAGAATATTAAATTTATATTTTCATTGAACCACTTCCAGTCCATATTAACTTGACAAAGTGGGTCAGCAACACAAAAAATCCATGATCGTCTTCGCAAAGTCCGCCAATATTTTTATCACCATTAGGAATTTATTTATTAAAACTAATTCCACTCTTCGAAGATTCGTTTTCTTGATCAGCAACATAATGTGATGCGGTTGATGCTTTTGCATTTAAAATCCACGATTATATAGAAGTTGGCTGTACATATAAGATTTCTAATCGTCTTGTGATAAAATAAAATTGAGTCTGACTACCGTCTAACTCCCCTAACAACACCAATACCTTACCGCTTGGTTTAACCCAAGAGCTTGGTTTTGGATACTGTTGCTGAGAATGTTCTCCACAACTCTTAGAACACATGCTTGAATTATAGTTTCCTTTAAACTTGCGAAAATAACTGCAATCACTCTGAAGCAATGTTAGTTAGCCAAAAACCACTAATGCTCTGAAAGTTCATCCATTCTTCACCTTTTCTCATTCCTAGGAAGTCTAGTGTGATTGGGTTAATGCCAGCAGGTGCGTCGAAGCTTGTTTTGCACCACGTCAATGGTAGGACGTCAAGATGTACAATTGCCCATCTTTTACTTCTTGTTGCCGGGCACCTCAAAAGAATATTCTTCATGTAAGTACCAATGCCGTGATAAATAGTCATTTTTTTTTTAATTTTCTATTAAATCTTCTGCCGACGTTATTCTCTCGGCGTTGAAAATTCGTCCACGAATTCTTTCGGAGTAATTTTCTATAGTTATATCTATATTTGGATTCACTTTCACACTCACCGAGATGCATATATACAAAATAATTGTTGATGGAACATATTCATGTGATGTGAAACAAGGAACAACAGAAATACCTGAAAAATCGATGATTCCCGTTAAACCCTAACAATTCATGTGAATCCTCTATAAACTGCTTCTCTTTATCAGGAAAAAGGAATTTGATTTTCTTCTTCTTGTTGAGAAGTATACTTCATATATACTTTGTCAGTAGGATTTGTATCGACGATCGGGGTTGATGCAGCGGAAAAGATACCCGTAGTAGTAAATGACGAATCCTCCTTATTCTCGGTACTGTTATCCGACTCTAGATGTAGCATAGGATATTCTTCATCTGAGATGGGATTTTCATGCAACAAACGAGTAATCTTTGCTACCAATGCATTAGTCCTTCTGTCGGTATATTCTTTAATAATTGTACCATACTTAGAAGGAATTAAAGTCTTCGTTTCCCCCTCATGGTGGAAGGTATATGTGTTCTCGTAACAATTGTAAACTGCGCGAATATCATACTGCCAAGGTCTTCCGAGAATAAGATGAGTAGTATTCATATTTATTATAATACATAATACCGAATCTTCTTGCCCAGGAAAAGAATTACAAGACATTACTGAATAACATCTTGAGAAGAAGAACTATTAACCCAACCACCTGAATAAGGATCAGGATGTGGTATAACCGGTAACTCCAAATTCTGAGCTACGTGAGCAACAATATAGTTTTCCGTACTACCACTATTAATAATCATATCACAAACTTCACCTCTAATGAAACACTTGGATTTGAAAATATTGTTCTGGGGTGAAAAGTTAGCAATACAAGAAGCATCAATATTTATTTTTTCTGCATCAATATTTATGGTTTGTGGAATTGAGAACAGGATAAAAAAGAAAAAAAATACGGAGATTGGTTGAGATGCGAAAGGAAGAAATAGATGTGAATAGAGTAAGATATTGAGCAATAGAAAGAAAGAATAAGAATTAAAAGAGAATTCAATAGATTGATTGATAAAACTGTAATATGCTAAGATATTTAAACAAACGATAATATCATGTATATATATAGGCTAGCACTAGGGCTTCCATAAGCATTCCTAAAATAACTAGATTTCTAAACGACATCACCAACCATTCGAACAAGCCTTGTTTGGTCT
>JAJJMA010241591.1:0-40381 GCA_023529015.1 Papaver nudicaule
CAACTTTTTGTTTTCGTGAACCTAGTTGATTATGGTTGTTTGAACGATCTCAAAAATCAATATTCAAACAACAACCTGAGTATAGTTCAGAGAACCGAACCCTAACAAGAACGTAGTTCTTGTAGATCTCAATAGAGATGGATTCACTCAAAGGTTATGAATCAACAAACTTGCAATTACTTCTATTATATAGATCAGAGACAATATAATGCGGAAGGGAAAAGTAATGCAAGACACCAGAATTTTGTTAACGAGAAACTGCAAACCTAGCAGAAAAACCCCGGGACCTCGTCCAGATGTGAACACCCTTAGTATGAACGGTATACATACGCTAGCCTACTCTCAGACTTCAGACTGGACTGTATCGAGACTGAATTCACCCTACAAGCAATTCAGCTACCAATGTGCGCCTACGTCTCTTGGCTCCCGCAGTAGCCTACGTACTTGATTCCTCTAGCTGACGTCCTTTACAGGCCTAGGAGTTGCTCTACTTCCCTTCGTGAAGACTAGCGCTACCCTGCCTCTAACAGGACGCCTAAAAGTATCCAGGTAATCAAACAAGAATACGATTGTGATTTCCTTTAGACTTAAAGTCAAGGTTAATGGAAATCGATATGTTGAATAGGGCTTATTGATCTAGCCTAAACAACTTTACCTCCAAACGCGAGACGAACTTAGTATGAAACCTAGTTCGTGAATTTGGTTTGGGAACTTCTAGGGTTTACGATACAAGATATACCTTACAAAGTTCTATCAAATCTTGGTCATGATAAGATTGAAAGAATTCAATCGAACCAAGATACAGGATGGAATTTTACTTCCGACCTGTGCTTCACGATCCTCAAGTGAAGTCTTTCAATAGGTGTAGTCCTAAAAGGACTTCGAGATGACGACCAATCTTTATGCAAGGATACACAGATGTGTAGAGGATTAAGATTGTATCTTACAGAAGGTCATCTATTTATAGTGATCACCAAGGGAGGCTTTGCTTAAAGTTTAAGCAACCTTGAGTAGGGCTCAAGCAAGTTCCGGAACTAGGAAAGTCCATAGCTTGAATACCCATTCTCAATCTTCTAAGAACTTTGGACTAAGCCAAAAGTTAAAGAAAACTCAACCTTGTTTGAAGGTCCGCGACTTCTGGTCCAATGCTTGTTTGGACATCGCTTTGCGACTTCTGGTCCAAATACTTAGTTTGAACATCGCTTGGATTAAGTTGTTGAATTCCATGGGCCAAGACACGACAAGTCCGAGAACTAATCATGTCTAGACCGAAAACTTCAAGATATGGAAGTTGGAAGTTTTTGCATGGCTTATATGAACGCGTTCACAGAGCAGTCCATAGAGTTCAGGAGAATTCAAGAGAATTCTTGAACTTGTATGTACGCGTTCATGAACGCGTTCATACAGACTTAGCTCGTTCTCTGAAATCTCCAAGGCAGCATATGTACGCGTTCACCGTTGGGGTCATTTCAAGAGACAACTCAACATACTCTACCAATACATGTTATCACAAGTGTGACAAATGCAAAGGCGAAAATCCTAGAATACCTTCGGATCATATAAACAACATCATAGACTATTGGTATGATAGAAATGGTAAAAACGATACGGAAAGGAAATACCTTTCTAACCTTCAGTGAGGACGTTATGATTTATCAAGTAGTAAGCTTCTGTCTTCGTCTTCATCAGTCTTTGTCTCGATCACCTATAACTATCCTCCTCCGTTTTTGTCTCATAAACTTGACAACTGACTTGAGATAGCAACATCAGTGGGTTCAACCGAGCTAAGCTCTAACAATCCCCCCCTTTGTAAATTTTAGTGACAAAAACCAATCTTACATATGGATTCAAAAAGTAAAATCTTTTAGCCCTAACCATAATGTATTTGATCTTCTTGTAATCTTCAGCGTCTTCAGATAAGAGTGTTCCTACAAGCGAAGATTCAAGGTAGAGATAACAAACTCAAAGTCACCACACATCTTGGTTTCTAGAAGGACATAGTCCAATAAGAGTTTGTTATGCAATTGAGTAGTATGTAAAACTTGGTAAGCATATTGCATCGATGCTTCAAGATACTACACAATTTGATATGTTCTCCCCCTTACTCAATACACTAATTCTTGTTATGCCATGACAAGCACATCGATTTTACTCCCCCTATGACAATGCCGTAGACAATTGTCGTAGTAGATAGAAAGATTTTACTCCCCCTTACTACAAGATTTCTCCCCCTTTTTGTCATAAAATAGACAAAGAAAAGAAATATATGAATCCTTATAAAATTGCAATAATCAATGTAGACAAAGGTAAACATACCTGAAACGAGAGATTAAAAGATGCAATTCTCTCGTAGATTCCACATCCGCACTCCCCAAAAAGATATTACCATGAAGCACAAGTTCAAAAGAACTCTCCCCCATTATGTGTCATTCCATAAGGAATAACGCGACTACCTTCCCAAGCAAGGTTTTAGAATAATATCTTGGGTACAATTTTCACAAGTGAAATTGTAGATATGTTTTTCTTTCCTAGCCAGTTACGGTCAAATAGGAATTCAAGGTTTAATCTTCCTACTTTCTCAGAGAGTTTCGGTCAACCATCGCCTTTAGAGAAAACATTAGGTTACCCTTTCCTAGTGGTTGTAAGACTAAGAATTAAAGGTACAACATTTAATCCAGCGGAGTTCAACATTGTAGTCTAGGAGGTACCTTATTATCAAAAATCGTCTCCTCTTAGACATAAGAGTCAGAAGCATGGATTCTGATAATCTATCATGAACTGCTTTACCCGAACGGGTGGTATGGCTAAAAAAGTAAGTTCACGGATTTTGCAATACATTCATAAAGATAATCAATTAAGATCAAGCATTGCAATCATCAATTAAGATTTTAATTTAATAACCTCGATTAATTGATGAACACTAGGTAATGCAATTTAAGCAAATCACTCATAAGATTTAAAGTCAAGATGACTTAGGCAAGAATGCCTCATATTCTTGAACAAAGAATTTTTCTCATCTAGATAATGTAAAGAAAATGTTTATTCTTCAGTTACCTCCTTCTCTGGTTCTTCATAGGTAGTCCAGTCTTGTTCAATAGCAGCTACTCTTGAGGTGAGGTCAGTGATGAGATTGGTGAGTTTGTTAAACTCCTTGCTTAAACTTAAAACGTGTTCAAGAACAACGTCAAGTTTCATATCAGATGCCTTTCTTTGTTCTTCAGAGATGCATGGAACTGAGCATTGAGCAGATAATGCTTTATTCTCTTGAGCCATACTAGATTCACTGTCTGAGGATTCAATTCGAATCTTTTTACAGGAAGGAAGAATGACAGTCCATGTATTGTCGTTCATCTTGCAGTCTCAATTCCAAAGAGAAAAGAATTCCTTATTTTGGACTGATTGAATAACCCTTCCTTCTCTACCTTAAATAAGGTTCAGACACAGAGTTTAGGATTTCAAGGGACGGGTTTTGCGTTCATAACAAGTCGCGAACGTCCTTTAAACAGCAGTTTTTGTTGAGGTAAAAAAAAGGACAATTTTTAAGCATAGTGTGACCACAAGGGTACATTTCATAAGACAATTTTTTACCTCATATAAGTTTAAAATATCAACAATATGATTATTAGAGCATATATTCCTTTTGTCTTTCTCATAGTGATTCCCATGGATCCTGTTCTCGACTCTTTCCTTAGGAGCCAGAGGCAGGGGAAATTCTAGAAGTAGCACAAAAAGTGTTGACATCCACATCGAGTCATTACATTTTAGACCCTTTAATATGATGTGATAGCACCTTTATATTATAAAATCTAGTTTCGGCTCACTGCAATTTCAGGAGACATAAGGTAGGTGATGTAAGACAATTATGATGACAACATTGGTGATCATAAATCATCAAGACAAAGGATCACATAATCCTTTGAGCGTGGACACATCTATTTTGGAGATCATTGCTCAACAATTATAAGAGATGGTAGATTATTGTCTTATTTAGATAATAGGTAAATATTTGTTTATGCACTATCTCAATGACCTTTATACAGAATCATATTTTAGACCTTTTCTCGATACAAGGATTACCAATAGCGAGAGTCTTATCTCTTATTGAGAAGGGGACACTAAGGTCCTGTCTATAGGACTTCGTGAACTTCTCTTCTTTCTTTTAGAAGGAATCAACGAGATGTTAGTAGAGGACATACTTGGTTTATCAGTCTTTTGAATCATGTCTGATAGATTCTTCTCCATGGAATGAATAATTTTTCTGCAATTTTGAAAGAGACAAGTTAATATTTTTCTGAAAACCAGTGTGGATAGGCTTTTTATCCTCTATGATCTGTTTGGCATGCCTTTTCTCAACCCATTTCTTTACAGTCTTAGGCGAGGAAGGTTTTTTAACAGAAGCAATAACTGTAGGTCGAGATCCAAGATCACGAGTGGGTCTCAAGTGAGACAACTTCTTTGGAGAAGTTCTACAATTATTCACTTTCAGAGAGAACTCCTTTCGAGATAGACATATTGTCTAATATGTTCCTGAGTACAAGGTTATCTTCTCTTAATTGTTGAGTTTCAACGTTATGAAGATACATTATACTAGAAAGAGAATGTCTTTCAAAGTTCTGAATACGAGACTCAAGGTTTGACAATTCAAGCATGAATCGTTCCCTGTCTGCTTTATGTTCAATTCGTTCTTTTTCAAGATCTTTTTGAAGCAGAGTGATTTTTTCTGTCAAGAGACAGATTTGCTTATCTTTATGGATATCATCATGTTGAGCACTTAATGATAAGCAAGATGAATGCATACAGAGATCCTTATGCAAAGGAGTAAGCCCCAAGCGTTCCTCTTCTGGACAGTCGAGAGTCGTGTTGAAGGCTTTTAATTTATCACAGTAGTCTTTGTTAGAACAATCAGGAGAGATATGTCCATAGCCTAGACATTTGAAACACTGTGGTAAATACTCTGTATTTTCCCAATTCTGTTTTTTGTTGTGAGAAAAAAAAGTACGTGGGTTCCTTTTTTTTCTTAACAATTGAGTGACGAGAGAAAGTAACTCATCATTCAAATCAGAATTAGAGTTGTTATCAAGAGGTTTCTCAGGGGTCTGAGCCTTTAGGGATATGACTTTACTTTGATGCTCATAATCAAAGATTTTTAGTTTAGAAACCAAATCACCTCTTGATATGTCATATCCATGTTTTTCCTGGATGGCATGTTTTTTTGAATCATATCTGGGAGGAAGGGACCTTAGAATTTTTCGTACAATACCTCTTTCTTTGATAGTTTTCCCTAGAGATAGAGAGGCGTTCACGATTTCAGAGAGCTTGTGCTCAAATTCTGTAAAGGTATCTTCATCAGACATTCGAAGATTTTCCCAATCAGACATGAGATTTTGAAGTCTTGCTTCTTTCTCCGCAGTATTACCTTCGTAAACTGTCTTCAAAATATCCCAAGAATCTTTAGCAAATTCACATGTTTCCACATGATGATGCAGATCGGGAGTTATGGCGTGAATGATGGCGTTAAGCGCATCAACTTCAAGTTTAGCTTTGGCTCTGTCGTTTTCGTCATACTCGCCTGGTTTCTTATTGCGAGTAATGGCAGCATCACCTTCTCCTATAGTAAGAGTAGGTGGTGTGTATCCATCAATCACGTAGACCCAACTGTCAAAGTCTCGAGATTGTAGAAATGACCGCATAGCAGATTTCCACCATATATAATTTGTGCCATCAAAGACTGGTGGAACATGTACATTCGCAGAATGTGTGTTCATAGTTCACGAAAGCGTCAAACACAGACAGTTACGTCCTTTGGAAGGTGTTTGCCGGCTCTGATACCAACTGAAAAAGCGAGGATATCGAGATATACCACCAACTTTTTGTTTTCGTGAACCTAGTTGATTATGGTTGTTTGAACGATCTCACAAATCAATATTCAAACAACAACCTGAGTAAAGTTCAGAGAACCGAACCCTAACAGGAACGTAGTTCTTGTAGATCTCAATAGAGATGGATTCACTCAAAGGTTATGAATCAACAAACTTGCAATTACTTCGATTATATAGATCAGAGACAATATAATGCGGAAGGAAAAAGTATGCAAGACACCAGAATTTTGTTAACGAGGAAACTGCAAACCTAGCAGAAAAACCCCGGGACCTCGTCCAGATGTGAACACCCTTAGTATGAACGGTATACAGACGCTAGCCTACTCTCAGACTTCGGACTGGACTGTATCGATACTGAATTCACCCTACAAGCAATTCAGTTACCAATGTGCTCCTACGTCTCTTGGCTCCCGCAGTAGCCTACGTACTTGATTCCCCTAGCTGACGTCCTTTACAGGCCTAAGAGTTGTTCCACTTCCCTTCGTGAAGACTAGCGCTACCCTGCCTCTAACAGGACGCCTAAAAGTATCCAAGTAATCAAACAAGAATACGATTATGATTTCCTTTACACTTAAAAGTCAAGGTTAATGGAAATCGATATGTTGAATAGGGCTTATTGATCTAGCCTAAACAACTTTACCTCCAAACGCGAGACGAACTTAGTATGAAACCTAGTTCGTGAATTTGCGTTTGGGAACTTCTAGGGTTTACGATACAAGATATACCTTACGAAGTTTCTATCAAATCTTGGTCGTGATAAGATTGAAAGAATTCAATCAACCCAAGATACAGGATGGAATTTTACTTCCGACCTGTGCTTCACGATCCTCAAGTGAAGTCTTTCAATAGTCGTAGTCCTAAAAGGACTTCGAGATGACGACCAACCTTTATGCAAGGATACACAGATGTGTAGTGGATTAAGATTGTATCTTGCAGAAGGTCATCTATTTATAGTGATCACCAAGGGAGGCTTTGCTTAAAGTTTAAGAAACCTTGAGTAGGGCTCAAGCAAGTTCCGGAACTAGGAAAGTCCATAACTTGAATACCCATTATCAATCTTCTAAGAACTTTGGACTAAGCCAAAAGTTAAAGAAGACTCAACCTTGTTTGAAGGTCCGCGACTTCTGGTCCAATGCTTGTTTGGACATCGCTTTGCGACTTCTGGTCCAAATACTTAGTTTGAACATCGCTTGGATTAAGTTGTTGAATTCCATGGGCCAAGACACGACAAGTCCGAGAACTAATCATGTCTAGACCGAAAACTTCAAGATATGGAAGTTGGAAGTTTTCGCATGGCTTATATGAACGCGTTCACAAAGCAGTCCATAGAGTTCAGGAGAATTCAGGAGAATTCTTGAACTTGTATGTACGCGTTCATACAGACTTAGCTCGTTCTCTGAAATCCCAAAGCAACATACGTACGCGTTCACCGTTGGGGTCATTTCAAGAGACAACTCAACATACTCTACCTATACATGTTATCACAAGTGTGACAAATGCAAAGGAAAAAATCCTAGAATACCTTCGAATCATATAAACAACATCATAGACTATTGGTATGATAGAAATGGTAAAAACGATACGGAAAGGAAATACCTTTCTAACCTTCAGCGAGGACGTTATGATTTATCAAGTAGTAAGATTCGGTCTTCGTCTTCACCAGTCTTCGTCTCGATTACCTAGAACTATCTTAGTCCGAGTTGTAGAGTAAACTTATCAAGGATTGTGTTTTTGTCTCATAAACTTGACAACTGACTTGAGATAACAATATCAGTGGGTTCAACCGAGTTATGCTCTAACACATTGTGTTTAGGTCTGACACTATGTTGTTCACTGTTTGAGACTGTTGAACTAAGCAAACATTGTTGAAATTTTGATGATTGAAACTAGGTTGAGAAGAAGTTGAAGCTGCAGATTGCTTAGTCTGTTTTCCTCTTCCAGATTCCTTTGGAACTTGTTGAAAAGATTCACCAACATAGTTCACAGAAGTTGAACCTGCATCCACTTTGCTTTTTTCGTATGGCCTCTTAGATGGTTTAAAATCATAAGTAGTGACCTTATCTCCATCAACACATGTTTTATCTTTCCTTCCTTTAGGATTTCCACCAGCTGATCATCCACCACAAGTACTCTTGTATTGACCTGATTTAACGCTAAAAAATTGTGAATAAATTTAAAAAGGTAATAATAACAAATAATACTTGAAACCGTACCGATGCTCCTAAAATGGGAAGTGATAGTCCACAACTTCCAAAATCCCCTTTAGTTGGTCAAAGATGAATGTAAGAGGCCAAGGATGGCTTACTAACATATGTTTGATATCACTAATATAAATCTTCCAGTTCTCTATGGTTTCATGCCTACACACCATCATAACTAGTGGAACTAAACCATTATGGGCATCTAGCCCAGTTGCAGCTAATAACACACCACCAAACTTACCAAACTTTATGACAAGCCAAAACAATAACATACCTGCAGCCAGAACTCCACCCATTTATAACTGGTTTGAAACAAGGGGTCACGAACGAGAATGTGTAGTCTTCAGTACCATATGAGAAACCAGCAAAACTACCCTCATTTTTCCTAGGCAACGAAACAAAGTTCCCACTTTTAAAATTTGGTAGTAAAGATTTTTTTTTTTTTTTTTTTTTTTTTGTGCATTCAGAGTTAAGAAATTACCTGAAACATGTCACATAAAGCTGAAACTAGTTTGTAGCATTTTTCATAGCTGCCATACAGTGTCTCAAATACCCTAGTTCTTGCCCATCATGTTGTATGGTATGGAATGTTGATCTTCACAGACTTGTGGAACTGTCATGCTATGTCTCTGGAGGTGGTATAGATTGTTTCTTACCAAGATCATGCAACTTGTAGTTGACACACTAATCGGTTACAAATACTGGGTTTGCACTCCCATTCTTTGCTTCTTGATTAGGAGCACAATTGTGAGCAAGTTTAAACCCCTAAGTTTGAATGTCTTTTCATTCTTCATTTTTTTGTCCATCAATGAAGAAAGGGTAATCCAACTTTGTCTTATGAACACAAACAAATCTGACCCTCTCAGTATAAGACTTCGTCAACACAAATTCAGCACCATTCTTGACACATCACTTCCTCGCATGCAACTTGAATGCATGAATATCTTAAAAACTTGGTCAACTACCATATATTCATGCATTCAAGTTGCATATGGGTATTCTCATATATTCTACAAAACTTGTTGGTCTACCGTGTGTAATGATGTTTTCAAATTAATAAAAAGTATCTTCAAGTATGCTTTGTTTCCTGATTTACTCAATCACATAACATTACTTTGATTCCAAAAAGTAAAAAACCCAACTAGTCTTTCACATTTTATTTCCTTGTGCAATGTTCTGTACAAGATTGTTGCAAAAAAAAAAAAAAAAAAATCAAACAAAATAAAGCCACACTTGGAAAGCTTCATCTCTTGATCTCAAAATGCTTTTGTGTCAGGTCTTCAAATCTTGGATAACATCGTTATCTCGAACGAACTACTTCATTCAATGAATATTTCTTAAACTACTAATGGTTATTTTTCCTTGAAATTGGATATGGCAAAGGCTTATGATAGGGTGAACTGGGGGTTACTTGGAGACATGTTAAGAATAACGATAATTGATGGTTTATCTCACTCCTTGATCATGCAGTGTGTTGCAACTTCGATTTTTTCAATTAACCTTATTGGTGCTCCACAAGGTTATTTCAACAGTGAAAGAGGTATTCGCCAAGGGTGCCCACTCTCTCCAACACTCTTTATAATTTGTTCACAAGGGTTTTCAATCTTAATGCGACGATATGAATAACAAGGTCTACATCATGTATATAAAAGAACTCCCTATGCTCAAATGATTTCACACTTAATGTTTGTAGACGATATTTTTTCCTTCGCCAACAATGAAAGAGGTATTCACCAAGGGTGTCCACTCTCTTCAACGCTCTTTATAATTTGTTCACAAGGGTTGTGAATCTTGCGACAGTATGAACAACAAGGTTTACATAAAGGGTATAAAATAAATGCCTATGCTCCAATGATTTCACACCTAATGTTTTCAGATGATATTTTTTTCTTCGGAGAAAATACAAGAGTTAAAATCAAGAATCTGAAGGCGATTCTCAAATATTATTCTGATGTTTCGGGGCAGATGATCAACTATAATAAGTCTTCAATACATTCCAACAAAGTAAACTCCAATATAAGGAAGGTAACAACTATCCAAGACCTTGGAGTGAAGGGAATGTCCGAGGATGAGAAATATTTCGGAATTTACCCACTGAAATCTGATTATTGACTTGCTATATATGAATTCTTGGTGGAAAATTTTAACTTGCGTTTATATAGTTGGAGACAACATTTTCTATCACCGGCTGACATAACTATTATATCAAAATCGACCCTCTCCTCTATAACAATATACTTCATGGGTATCTGTTTGCTTCCAAGTGGTATTTTATCTCAAATTGAGAAAATTCAGAAGAGTTTCTGGTGGGGGCATCCAGTTGATGAACACAAACTCCATTTTATTAACTGGCAGAAACTATGTAGAAGCAACTTGGAAGGGGGTTTAGGCATTAAGAATGTTGAATTTGTGAACAAAGCTCTTGTGTAAAGACTGGCATGGCGCTTTCTTCAAAATAAGGATGCAGTGTGAGCTAAAAAAATTCAGGCAAAATACTTAAAGGGTCAGTCATATTGGTGCATAAACCGGCCAATCAAATCTCTTCTATTTGGAAGAGTCTTCTTGAAATTCGTTATATATTGGAAGGTAATATGCACTGGCAATTGCGAATGGAAGGGAAGTCAAGATTTGGGAAGACCCGTAGTTGCCTAATGAGCTACATCATCTAATGCAAAGTCCGGATTCTTCTAACTAGAATATCTGCAAGGTTTTTGATCTTATTATTCAAGGAACAAATAGTTGGGATACGGTGTTACTGGAGGAATATTTTCCACCTATTATTAGGGAGGAAATTAAGTCTATATATATCAACTTCAAAAATGCAGAGAAAGATATATTGATTTGGTCTCCTTCTAAATCTGGTAAGTTTACAACAAAATCTTGCTACAAAACTTTAGCTAATGAAATGCCTTCTTCATCAGCTTTGAATGAATTCCCCTGGCGTCTGTTTTGGTCTTATACTAATGTTATTCCGAAGATACTGATTTTCGTATGGAAAATAATTCATAAAGGTTTATATGTTTGAGCTAATATCAACAGATTTATCCAATCTATAAATGTTACATGTGTTTTCTGTAAATCTAATGTTGAAACGGCTGAACATCTTCTCTTTGATTGTTATTGGGCAAGAAGTATTCTTCAGCAATATGGTTTGGATACACTGCAACATGGTAATATTATGAATGCTACAGATATCCTTATTCGGTGGATGGAAAATAAAGAAGAACACAAGTTGAGAGAGGACTTTGTATCGTTTGGAATATTTGAAAGATGAGATGCGAAATGTCTTTTTCTAATGTTGTTTACTCTGTAAGTTTAATTTACAACGAATTCATTGCGACATTCAGACTTGCCTGTCAACTCAACCCAGATCAAGGTATTAGTGGAGCTTCTTATTTGCATCAATGGGAACTACCTCCAAGTCCTTTTGTTAAGATCAATGTTGATGTTGCCTTCATTCCAAACAATAGAGTTGCGTGTTTTTGATCAAGATTACAAAGGATTTTATCTAGGTACTACAACTTCAACATTTGATTCCACTTATGTTATTCTTGCTGAGTCTAAAGCTTTCAAGCTGGGAATGGATTTGGCAAAGAGACTTAGTCTGCATAAGGCCATATGAAGGGATGCATCAGGGGTTGTCAAGGCTATTCAAGAAGACCCACCTGAAATTCCTCGGAGCATTCTTTCGGTGGTTCTATCGATCAAAGACTTGGCTATCACTTTTGAAGATATTCAATTTTATGTTTTAAACCTGCTAATGGCGTTGCGCACACCCTTTGTTAATACGCAATGCGTGAAAATGTAACTGGATAGTGGAATGTTAATTCTCCACCATCATGTATCTCTACAAACCTCAACTTTAATTAGGTAGTATAATAAAAGGACTTATCTAAGCCCGTCCTTTTTTCTTTTCTTTTTTTGATAAATAAATTTTTTATTGATTAGCCAGCAGAGTGAATGTCTCTTGATAATAAGTATGTAACAAAGAAACAAAATAGTTCGCCTCTAGATAAATCTTACTGTGCCTAATAAACTTGGAAAAGAAGTCGGCGACTTGATTGTCATCTCTACTAATGAAAATAAACTGACAAAATTGTCCAACTTGATTGTCGTCTCTACTATAAAACGCTCAACTAAGCCATAAAACAACTTCGGCGTCCTGAAAACGGTGTCGGCAAAAAAATAAAAAAATAAAAAAAAATAAAAAATTATCAGTACAGATCAGCAGGGGGTAGAATAAGTTTTCAGAAAAAACAAATGTATTTCAAACAACAAACATGCGCTTCGGATAACACCACTTAAAGAATAAATCCTTCGGCGCGAACACTCGGATATAAACAGTAGAGTTCATAAAATATACATTTAGCAAAGATAGACTCGACACCAATAGAGATACTAACGAAGATACACCTTAATACCATAAAAATGATAGCTAAAGAAATTAATAAGTAAAGTAAAGATTCTAAAAAACATAACAACTACTCCGTAGAAAAACAAGGTGCAAACATACATTTAAAAAGGGGAAAATGCATCAATTTCTCCCATTCCTACGTCTACCACGAAGCCGTCCAGCCACAGTACCACGATCTTCATCAAGACCGTCAAGCAAATCCACATCAATAATCGGCACATTGGCAGGAATCGCAGCAACATTCTCCTCGGGGACAAAAACCTCCGGAATAAGATCATTCACATCTGCGACAGGTTCATCGACCGGCGGAACATGGATAAAAGCAGCGGCAGACGGACCAGCATCATCAACCTCCTCTTTTACTTCAACCTTTACACTTATATCGTCATCAGAAATAACGAGATCCTCTCCCAGCATCAACAAAATTTCTTCACTATGACGACGAAAAAACGATCTCGTCTCATACATACGGCAGTCATAGGAAGGACCACCATCTTCTCTCATTCTCTGCTCTATCCTTCTCTCATCACTCCTTATGAGATGATCGAAAAGACGAATCACCTTATCAGGGTTACTTTCCCTTCTAGAAGAACCACCACTTGAAAAATCGGTTTCCATCTCCATTATCATTCGAACCTGTTCTCTCCGACTGTTTGGGTTCATCCTGCTATCTAAATAGGCAGGCGCAGAAAGGCTTTAAAACCACAACGATTGAACCGGCCGTAGCGCCATATCTCCTCTAGTGCCTCGTCGCAAAATAAAAAGGCTTTAAACGCCAAGGCAAAAAACGTCAAAAAGGCTTTAACGCCAAGGCAAAAAACGCCAAAAAATAAAAAGACCTCGAAACAGCAGGCACAGAGCTGATGACCATATAAATCGTAAGGGCCCTACGAGTTATATGGCACAGTCCTCTACCCACAAGACACCCCGTTAGCGGTGGGCACCTTGAATCAAGGCTACATAAGCTGATGATACATTCGTACCCACTACCAAACGACCACGAGAACCTCTCTTTCTGAGGCGTCGAGGGGACGATAAATGGGATCAACATCTACCTATAGCGGTGGATGGAACCCCGAGGCAGTTACTTCGCTCTCAAAACAAGCAACGAAGTACGCAGCTGAGGGACCCCTCTAAAAAACTAAGCCTCAGGGGGGGCTGTTAAAGATATAGACGGGTCGAACCTTAGGCCGCGATAAGAGAAAAGTGTCATGTCTAAGCTCCAGCCTTGACCGACACTCCCCCACTGTGTTACTTTATTATTGAAAAATGGGCATCCATTATAAGCTCCTGCATTTACTTAGGATGAAAATAGGTTACCAGGGCGCCACCATGCCCTCTAGGAATATAAGCAAATATCTTCGGTACCTACCTAATGTACTAAGGCAAAACGGATGCCTATGCTCTCAATAGCCAATGTTTGCTTGAAACCAGTGCAAGTAGCTCAAAGCCTTTGGGAAGGGTGATCCGTAAGCCCCCACTAGCTTGGTTCACTATCTCCTACATCGAAGTAAGCCCAGAAGTTGCACCTCGAGTAGCCATAACAGCCATCGACAAAAAAGTAATTGCCCGTTCAAAATAGATAAAAAGCAAAGACAACAAGAGTAAAGAACAACATCGCAAAAGAACAAAAGAAACAACAAATACATAAGTTTGATATTCAATATACAAGAACAGAGGCAAGAAATCAAAAATAAGTGGCAGGAGGAACACACTCCCTATTCTACATCTTCAAACAAACCCCTTAAACAACATCATCAGACTTAAAAGTACCCTGGGGATTATTTTGGGGTGGAACCAAAGGCTCGCCGCCATTTTTCACAAGCGAAGGCGAAACTTCGGGAGCAATATTGGAATTAATCTCATCGACAAGACCACTCCCCTTTGGCTTCTCGCCAGCAGGTTCGTCACCCACCTTCGGCTCCTCGCCAATAGGATCTTCACTTTCCTTCGGCGTCTCGCCACCAATCCCACCTCCTTCCTTTGGCTTGTCGTCAGTGATCCTGTCACCCATCTTCGGTCTCTCGGCATCAAAATCATTACTCTCCAGCAGCTTCTCACCAATACATTTATCCTCCTCTCCTTCAGCTCCACCATCAGTATCGCTACCCATTTCTTCGAGATCCTCTTCAAGCTTCGCTGCTTGCAATTGAGCCACTATCAACTTAACATTCTCGGACGAAATAAGATCTTTATCAGACTCTAGCGAGGCATCAGGATCCTTCAGGCCATTAGAGTAATAGGGCGGCCGCATACCTAAATTCCTAAACAGATATCGACCATGCTGACGACTAAACATGGCAGTCCGCGCAGTCTCTCATTGGATATGATCATTAAGCTGCGACACCTCCTTACCTAAAGCTGGAATCTTGACATCCTTTTCCTCACACGCACCACGAGAAAGATGTAGCTCCGCATCCAGCCTCGAAGCCAGCTCTCTCTGAATCTCCATACCTTGAGAATAACCATCTCGCTCTGACATAACAATCTCAAGGCGTTCCTTCAAACCCTTTACGTCCCCTTCAAGACCACCTTTCTCCTGCCGTAAGAGCTGATTGTCCTTGTCAAGACGAGCAATCTCAAGACTTTGGGCGCGAACAAGATCCAGCAAGTACATTCCATGATGCCTTTGCTGAAAAGAAGCAAGCATGAGATCAAAACAGCAAACAAAAAACACATAGGACAAGACAATCAAAAAACGAACTCACAGCTTCAATGAATGCCTGGTGATTAATAACTGCTGAGGCAGAAGTACTCCTATTCTAGGAGCCAGAAAAAACTTGAGAAAGAAACTCGGCCACAGAAGGATCTAAGGGGTGATTCTGAGGATCTCTCAGATGTGCCTTCAGATGATTGGCTAAATCTTTGGCATACGGACCAGGAAGAGAACTCTGCTCTAAGAAATTTTGGGCTTCGGCATCTGAGCACGGCCTCTGAACAAAGGTATTAGGGACCGAAGAAGTACTCGCGGTAACCGATGCCGGCAAATCTAGAGAAGAGCCTATTAGAAGATCATTGAAATCATATTCATTCAAGTTCATATCGGGCTGGCTAGGATTGGAGGCACCACCACCAGGAAAAGAAGAAGAGGAAGGTCCCTGTACCACAATTCGGGAAGTCGACATTGCAGCTGACCCACGAAAAAGACGCTCATTTACTGGACCCCTTCCTAATCTCTTAAAAATCTGAGGCCTCTCATCTTCGGTCTCTTTATCATCCACTTCTTCCACAGTGACAGTAGACAAATCAGCTAAGCCTGTGTTAACAGCTCTTGTGACAGGCCCCTTCGGTAATGAAGCAGGGATGATGGCTGTCACACCTCTTTTCTTCGGAACCATAGTAGCGTTCTTCTTTCGATTCGGATCACATAAAGAAAACTTCGCAGCACCATCGTCAACCAACAGCACCTCGTTCTGCTGAAAAGCAGTCAATTTGTCAGGCTCTAAACAGAGGCAGATATCCATACCTATTGCATAGCTGAGGCAGGAAGTGTTTATCACCTGACCATTTCCCCCTTCCCAGCAGAAGCTGACCTCGAAGATCTTTTTATCTTCTTATTCGCTCCATTTTCTGAAGAAAAAAAACAAGAAGACACATAAGCAAAATAATTCAAAAATAATTAACGAAAAAACAACTCCATCTTACCCTCATCTTGCCAAGAGCAATCTTTTCTTGAGACTTCTTACGCTCCTCTTCAGAGAAATGAATTCTGTAGAAATCAACAACAGGAAAATCATGCCCATCCTTAAACTTCGTACGCTCAACTCTCCCCTCCTCATCTTCGTAGCCATAGAGAACGGGACCTTCGACGAGCATGGGTTTTGAAAACCACACTTCGTCGCTAGAGTGACGAAGAAGCGTATTCCTTTTAAAATTAGTAAGGTCCACATCACCTAGAGCATGAGAAGAGTCGTCCACTTTACCTAAGCTCACACTCCAGGGAGCTTTCTCCTTGAGCAAAGTTTTTTCCACTTTGTAATACTTGAAAAAATTCTCGGCAGTCCAGAAATCTGGAGAACGTTTAAGCTCCTCGGGAAGTTCCTTATAGTAATGTGACTTGCCCTCCGAGCGAGCAACCCATTCGCTGATAACCCGAATAGAATTTCCATTCAATTGCATTACACCACAAGGAGGGACGATCTTGGAATAAATCTCATAAAAAAGAGGATTGGACGGATTGTACAACGGAATAGGAAGACCGGCACCGAGTTGTTCGCCGGAAACGATCAACCTTTTATTACTACACCTTTGAGCAAAAAGCAGTTCAGGAGACAGAATTTCCCTACCCAAGCTTCAACAAGGGAAAATAGTTTGGTTAAACCCATAAATTCGCGCCCTCTCTTCCCAACTAATTTTATGAGGATCCACCATTTTCCGGGGCAGCACCTTACCAGAAGAAGTACTTTCAGAAGCCTGAAACAAAGGAAAAGTTAAAAGGAGAAGAAAACAAAAGCCAAACAAAATGGTGGGGGGCAAACTTCAAAAGCTTACCATAACCAAAGAAAGGATACAGTAGAGAAAAGTTTCAAGAACAATCAGACGTCTCGGAAAGTGATAAAAAATGGGAGGAAGAAAGAGGGAAGGAAAGGTGAGAGTAAGCGAATTTCAATAAAAAAAGATGGAACCAGCGCAGTAGGTAGCCGGTGAATAAGAGGCGAGGGTTTCGAAAAACACTTAAAGTTACGTGTGTCAGTTAAAGAAACCGAAAGAAAGACACGTGTCGAAGAAGGCGAGACGCCAAGAGTTTTCTTCTCCGAACCTCCTCGATCTTCGGACAAGAAAAAAGGCAAACTGTGGAGGGTAAAACCCCTCGGGACACGTATCAGAGATCCAAGAAACAAGGTCACACCAAAGGAAGAAGTAGCAAAGCTTCGGGATCAAACCATAAAAGGATAAGTCCGAGGACACCGAAGAAAGAGATTCGGACCCTGCCACTAAGGACCGAAGCCCCAGAGCCATCTTTGGAATACCGCCGAAGGAACCGCCTTACTCGACAAGGACTGACACCACCACGATTGAGCCCATTGTCTTATTAGTTGTAAACCACCCAAGCTCGGCCTATATAAGGCGAGCTTGGAAAACATTGTAAGGGTTGGAATTTTTTGGTGTAACCTAAGTGGCGAGAGAGGGATTAGGTCTGTATCTCCTCTAGCTCCTTAGGACCAAATCCATGTAGTAGCAAAACAGAAATATAATCTTTATACGTTTAGTCATTTGATTAATGTCTTTTTACACATTTTCGGTACTGTTCTTGAGGTCTTCGTACTTTGAATCATGTTTAAGTAACTGTGTGTGTGAGTATGAGATCTGAAGGCTATAGAACATGATGCATGCAGATTTTATACTCATACAGTAGGACTGAAACCCGCGTAAATTGAAAATGCTGGTGTTGTGACGAAAATAACTGAACCTGGTGTGAATGAGAGGTGAAGGTGCGTGTGGGCTGTGGAACTGGGCTTTGCATCATGGTGGTAAGTGAATGGACTTTGGAAGTAAGGATTAACTAGGCTTATGCTTAGTTGAGGTCACCGGCAGTATGAAAACTAAGTTGGTGGATTTGTGAAGGTTGATATAAAAAGCAGACGAGAAGCAGCCAACGGGAAGACCCCAACATGGGAGAAAATAGGGTTTAGGTTTTCCTTGTCTTGTTTTTCCTCTTATATATTTCATGGCTTTTGAGAAAGCCATAGTTTGCTAAATTTCTTGTTAGGGCTAGGGATGAAGTTGTGAATGTCGGGTTGTTTGTTTTCTTGAACAATGTCTATTTATTTTGTGCTTAATAAATATTGTTTGAGTGTCTACATTAATGGTTCTTCGCCTAATTGCTTTTCATGTTTTATGCCAAGTATACTACATAGTTCGGTAATTGACGAAACTATTCTATCGACCTTGTTTAATATCGTTTTATGATTTTTCTCTGACTCTTTATGCCAAGTATATAGAGTACTTTGGATATCTATTTTTCGGTCAAGAATGGACATACCTATTTGGAATTATGAAGACTTTTGCGAAAAAATACAGTTGCTTCGATTTTATAATGGATTCCTGAAACCCTAACATCTTTTTCATCTTGATTATTATAATTTATTAATTCTACATCAGTATCTTTAACACTCTCTGTGGGACAACCCGTACTTGCCGTTGTCTACATATTTGACACCGTGCACTTGCAGTATTACAAGAGTCGGTTTTCCGATCGATCAAATTTTTGGCGTCGCTGCCGGGGAGTGGCTTGAAGATACACTAGTAAAGAATTGCTGCTATGGATTTTTATCGAGATGATTCATCATCGAAACATTCACTGGGAGAGTATATGTATGGTTCACGACACAAGGAAATTCTGGAACAAAATCGGCTCATGTATGGAAATTCTGATAATCGTTATTTGGAATCTGAAGATTATTCATATGAGTACCAAACCCAATATTATGGGGATAATTATTTTTATAAGGTAGATGAGCAATCTCAGAATTTGGTGACGAATGATGTTTCAGAACCGAGAATTCGTAGTTTGGAAGAAACTCTTTTCTTGTTTATGCAGACCACCCATGCATCTTTACAAAAATTGGAACGACAAGTGGGTCACATGTTTGAACAATTAGAAGAGGAAAGACCCTTGTGTGAGAATGAAGAAAAATTAATCAACATAGTGGAAGAACCTTCACTTGAGTTTTTCGAGAATACTGAGGATCCTGTGATACAAGAGATCGTGGAAGGTTTGTCTAACTGTTAGAGCATTGCTCGGTTGAACCCACTGATGTTGCTATCTCAAGTCAGTTGTCAAGTTTATGAGGCAAAAACACAATCCTTGATAAGTCTACTCTACAACTCGGACTAGGATAGTTCTAGGTAATCGAGACGAAGACTGATGAAGACGAAGACCGAAGCTTACTACTTGATAAATCATAACGTCCTCGCTGAAGGTTAGAAAGGTATTTCCTTTCCGTATCGTTTTACCATTTCTATCATACCAATAGTCTATGATGTTGTTTATATGATCCGAAGGTATTCTAGGATTTTTGCCTTTGCATTTGTCACACTTGTGATAACATGTATAGGTAGAGTATGTTGAGTTGTCTCTTGAAATGACCCCAACGGTGAACGCGTACATATGTTGCCTTTGGGATTTCAGAGAACGAGCTAAGTCTGAATGAACGCGGACAGTTCAAGAATTCTCCTGAATTCTCCTGAACTCTATGGACTGCTTTGTGAACGCGTTCATATAAGCCATGCGAAAACTTCCAACTTCCATATCTTGAAGTTTTCGGTCTAGACATGATTAGTTCTCGGACTTGTCTTGTCTTGGCCCATGGAATTCAACAACTTAATCCAAGCAATGTTCAAACTAAGTATTTGGACCAGAAGTCGCAAAGCGATGTCCAAACAAGCATTGGACCAGAAGTCGCGGACCTTCAAACAAGGTTGAGTCTTCTTTAACTTTTGGCTTAGTCCAAAGTTCTTAGAAGATTGATAATGGGTATTCAAGCTATGGACTTTCCTAGTTCCGGAACTTGCTTGAGCCCTACTCAAGGTTGCTTAAACTTTAAGCAAAGCCTCCCTTGGTGATCACTATAAATAGATAAACTTCTGCAAGATACAATCTTAATCCACTACACATCTGTGTATCCTTGCACAAAGGTTGGTCGTCATCTCGAAGTCCTTTTAGGACTACGACTATTGAAAGACTTCACTTGAGGATCGTGAAGCACAGGTCGGAAGTAAAATTCCATCATGTATCTTGGGTTGATTGAATTCTTTCAATCTTATCACGACCAATATTTGATAGAAACTTCGTAAGGTATATCTTGTATCGTAAACCCTAGAAGTTCCCAAACGCAAATTCACGAACTAGGTTTCATACTAAGTTCGTCTCGCGTTTGGAGGTAAAGTTGTTTAGGCTAGATCAATAAGCCCTATTCAACATATCGATTTCCATTAACCTTGACTTTAAGTCTAAAGGAAATCACAATCGTATTCTCGTTTAATCACTTGGATACTTTTAGGCGTCCTGATAGAGGCATAGTATCGCTAGTCTTCACGAAGGGAAGTGGAGCAACTCCTAGGCTTGTAAAGGACGTCAGCTAGGGGAATCAAGTACGTAGGATACTGCGGGAGCCAAAAGACGTAGGAGCACATTGGTAGCTGAATTGCTTGTAGGGTAAATTCAGTCTCGATACAGTCCAGTCCGAAGTCTGAGAGTAGGCTAGCGTCTGTATACTGTTCATACTAAGGGTGTTCACATCTGGACGAGGTCCCGGGGTTTTCTGCTAGGTTTGCAATTTCCTCGTTAACAAAATTCTGGTGTCTTGCATTACTTTTCCCTTCCGCATTATATTGTCTCTGATCTATATAATAGAAGTGATTGCAAGTTTGTTGACTCATAACCTTTGAGTTAATCCATCTCTATTGAGATCTACAAGAACTATGTTCTTGTTAGGGTTCGGTTCTCTGAACTATACTCAGGTTGTTGTTTGAATATTGATTTGTGAGATCGTTCAAACAACCATAATCAACTAGGTTCACGAAAACAAAAAGTTGGTGGTGTATCTCGGTATCCCCGCTTTTTCATTTGGTATCAGAGCAGGCAAACACCTTGGAAAGGACGTAACTGTCTGTGTTAGACGCTTTTGTGAACTATGAACACACATTATTCTGCTAATGTGAACGTCACCAGTCTTTGATGGCACAAACTATCTGTGGTGGAAATCCGCCATGCGCTCTTTTCTTCAATCACGAGACTATCAGTGTTGGGTCTTTGTGCAAGATGGGTTTACCATACCCACTATCAAAATCAGTGATGTTGTAAAGGATAAAACTCCCTCACAATATTCCGATGATGAAAGGAAATAAGCTAAGATAGATTCAGATGCGCTTAATGCGATCATCCATGCAGTTACCCCAGATCTTCAACATCATGTATCAACTAGTATCAACTAACATGTTAACTTCAGGTAAGATGTATGACTCATTTTACAAATGGAATAAATGGAAAATTCTAATTAAACAGAATGCTGATTTATACTGCAGAGAAAAACAAAATGGAAAGAGGAAAGGGTAATAAATCACAACACAAAAATCAATTATGGGACATACATACGAAAAATCAATGGCAACAATTACCAATCTAGCAAAGTACACAACAATAACCAATGGATTAATCACTTTATTAATGGAAACAAAAAACATTGGAAAAGAAACCCTATATACCACTGTAACAAAATTCATATGCAAGAAAATACTTCAATTTATAGCAAGCAACACCTCAAATCAATTCAAACAAAATCTGAAAAGGAGGGGAGAACCTTCTACACCAGATGCAGACTACTTGATAGACCAAAATTCAAAATTCAAAAGGAAAACCAAGTTTTTCAAAAGATAAAATCTACATCAGTATTACTCAATTCACACCAACAATAGAGCAATACAAAAAAATCCCAACCACCAGAGAAACCAGCATTGATGATATCACAGATCAAATGTGTTAGAGCATGGCTCGGTCAACCTCACTAAGTGTTGGTATGTCAAGCTTAGTTGTCAAATTTAGTGATCAAAACTCGACCGCTAAACAACACACATTAGGTAAAGTCATGAGTGAGTTAGCTTTAGGTTGTGGAAGATTTTGGTAGGATTTAGAATCACTAGTTGAAGAGTTGAAGAAAGACTGAAGATCAAACGAAGACATCCGGCTTCATCATTCAACAGGTTAGTGAATCTAAATAACGCGATTCCATTATCTTTTATACTTGTGCTACAAAGGACATAAACATAACTCTCAGCTTGAGCTTTACGTTATGACTTGATCACTTGTGATCAGTGTGTCTTATGATAACTCCACTTTACCGCTTGCGGTATTTGTGTTGTAGTTATGACGTTCCATATTGCTTAGATCCTTCTTTTCTTCTCCGTCTCTAAGTTAATATAAAGGTTTTTCCTAAAACCTTTCGAGTTGGATATAGCAGTGTGATGTTGTCTCTCCATCACAGTATGTGTCTCTATCTACCTAGTCTGACTCCGTCAGATTGATTAGCAAATACTTGTATAAGCTAAATGTAAGTGAAATCGTGACTCACACTTATGTTGTGTAGACTCGATATACTGTTGTTCTGAGCATCGAATGACGCGTCTTGGTTTGGCTCTGTATACTGAAATTCTGAATCATTTACTTGATTCTGTATATGAATGTCTCGTATGCTATATTAAACTTCTGGATTCCGAAACCATATTCTTGTTATCTTATCTTATCTTATGGATTTTCAATGTTCGAAACCTCAATGTAGGTTTTGGTAAAACTAAACGTTGATTTCGAAACCATAATCTGGTTTTCGTATCCGTGAGCTATTGGTCCGAAACTTAAATGTTGTGACCAATGAGACAACATGAGTTTGAAACTATGTTTGCTGGCTAACAGTGACTTGAGAATCAAGATCGATGAATCTTGACCATGTGAGTTCTAAAAGGTCGAAAAGACCCTGGGGTTTCCTAAAGGTTTATATGAACCGGGAAATATAACCTGTGCGTCAAGGCTAAAAAGGTGTGATGCTGAAACGGTGCTTGACCACATGGACTCTCAAGTTCGACACCAAACATTTGTGATAACTCCAATATGTGTTTCTTGTTTCTAAACCTTAACCAAGGTTTTGTTAAACAAAATCTAGATTTCGAAACCTTACTTTGGTTTCGTTATATGGAAACTTGATTTGGGAACCTTAATTTGGTTCTGGTCATATAATGAACTTTAGATTTCGAAACCTTAATCTGGTTTCTGCCAAACAATATGTAGGTTTCGAAACCTTAATATGGTTATCTCAGAATGCGTATTTTCGAAGTTCAAACTCTATCATTTTGATTTGTGCTTCAACAAATTAATGAGTTTGATATTCTCAGTTTGAAGTTTGAATTAGTTCATCTTCAATGTACAACTAAGTTGTTTGAGTCATCATCAGAAATATGGTTAGTCGCTCTAGTTAGTAGACACATGATTTCTGATCAATACTGTACGTGATTAGATCTTTGTATGATTTTACTACTCAATAAAATATTCATTTGATTATTCATTTGATGTTTTGATTTGAATTCTTGGATATCATTAACGTGATCATCTACATTGGAATCAAGAATTCAGGAGATTCAACATTTTGCTATTGCTCGTTTGAATCATGCACTGTACTTCCATGGTATATCTTTTTGCGTGATTCAGAATGTCTCTTGAACCTACGTGTTCACTTAAGCTTAACACACAAGACTTGTCCACGTCTGTAAGGATACGTTTATGCGGAACGTTGAACCACGTTGGACCCGATCCCACTTCCACCTAAGATCGTTCTGGCCCGTCCACCAAAGCCTAGGAAGTAATGTCGACATTATTAAAGCTGATGACGACATTTGGAAGTAATAATACCTTAAGGAGATTTTTGAAACTAAAGGACACGTTTCGAATTGAGCTCTTTCCCAGGGAGCATATTTGGTAAGCACCATATTTCGAATTAATGAAATATCCAAATATACCTTATGAGTATTATGTGCTTTGTTTACTATTGGCCAAACATTTATTGAAAATATATTTTCATTTATGAATTATATTTTTCTTTAATGCAAAATGCCATAGTATTAGATCTCATTAAATGCTATGAGTCTAAGTGAGGAATTTCGGAACTAATATGGAAATGTGCTTTAATGAATTTCCGAAATTAAGTTAGCCTCATTTCAAAGCTAAGCCTTAGTCAATATAAATAGGAGTGGTATCTCTCCTGAAAGCTTTATCCCTCTACCAAGCTCTTCTTCGGAATTGATAGCTTGTGTCTACCGCTTTTCTTTTCAGTTACCCTTGAGCTTTTGCTCTCGATCTAGAATTGCGTGAAAGTCTTCTCTAGGGATCGAGGAGCCTAGAAGTACCTCTGCGGGAAACTAGATTATGTTTTACTAGCCTTCTTTGTATTGTACTTGTGTTCTGTTCTATCACGTCTATCAAACCTTGTGATCTTGTTTATTCTATGGTCCTTCTCTTCTGCAATAAGGCCACTCAAGATCGTTATGATTGGAAGATACTCTTTATCTATTAACCTGGATTTGTTAGCAAGCCGCTTTCGGTTTGTGTGCCTAAACTATAGGTACTGAGTGGAATCAAGATTGTTGTTATTAGATTTGTTCTTTGCAGGTACACTATTCTTCAAAGTCATATCATATCGTACTTGCTACAACTATCTGCTTGATTCCAACTGGGACGACAAGGTTGCTCTTTCGACAGTTTAGGTTTTGAAACCTTGATCGATATCACGAGGTTTTATTGCCTAAGTAAACTCAATATCCTCGCTCTTGGTGTGAAATGACTTCGGTGAAATATTTGTTAGTTACCAAGGATATCATCTAGCGATTTGACCTGCCGCTATTTGGTTGTTGTCCATAAGGTTGTAATCATCCGATTGGAGGTCGGGTAGTGATAGTCCTCACGACGGGATGTGAGGCAACTCTTGCATAAGACAGTAAAGGACGTCTGTTTGCGTAAGGGGGTACATGTGCGTGACCACCTTGCTGTGGTTGGAGGCGTAGGAATACTGCTGAGGGGAAATCTCTGTGACTAATAGTCGTATTAGGGTCATATTGTCTGCACCAGCTAGTCCGAAGTCTGAGAGTAGGTGTGTTGGCGGTTTAATTCTTAAGAGTATTCAAACTGGATGAGGTCCCGGGGTATTTCTACAAGTTTGTAGTTTCCTCGTTAACAAAAATCTTGTGTGTACTTTACTTTACTTCCGCGTTATATTTAATTTATCTTTTATAATTAAATTATAGTACTTGGTTGTTGACATAGCCTTTCTGATTCTTGTATTGTCTCCCTTGTGTGAATCAATCAGATATGAAGGAGATCCTGTTCTTGAGTTCTTGATTACAGGAACCGTTCAAGGTTTGACTTATATGCAGACTAAAATAAAAGATTGGTGGTGTACTCGGTACCCTCGTCTTTTCAAAGTGAAAAACAAACTGATAATGCCACCAAATCCGTGCCTGGTTATCTACTTAAAACCAGAAGATGTCATTCAAGAACCGGTGCAGAAAGGCCCAGGCCTCTAAAAGCTGAAGAAAACCGTGGTGAGACGCGTGCCAGCAAGCGACTCGTCAACAAGCAATATAGTTCTCTTCCCTCAGTTCATGCTATCACTGAAGGTGTTAAGAGGAAGGCGCCTACTCCTGAGGCCCCACAACTAAAACGTGCAGCCCCAACCCAATCTCAGGCTCCTGCACGGGTCCCAGCTAATGCTCCTGCACTAAAGGCACCACGGCAACCGAGAGAATTTCCTAAAATTCCTGATTTCCCATGTACTATGGATGAAGTAATAGAGCTCCTGGAAGCATGGATTCAAGATGGCGCTGTCAAGTTACCTCCTGTATGAAGAGAACCTACGGCGCAAGAAATGACTGATCCCAACTATTGTCATTTTCATTGATTCGTCAATCATCCCACCAGCGAGTGTCATCGACTCAAGCAAATCTTCAACGAAAAGATCGAGTCAGGAGAGTTGAACTTGGGGACTGAGGGTGTACATAAGAATCCACTCCCTCAGCACCAACCTCAACGTCAACACCAACCTCAGCGTCAGCATCAACCCAACATTCGGAATTTCACCATCTCCGGAGAATCTGTCAAGCAAACTGCTAATTATTTACTGGAGGATTTATGCGAGCTCTTGCATTTTTCTAGAAGTCAGCGAAGCAACATTTTCGCTGCCCTCAGCTGGATTGCTAGCGGCAAAGAGCTACCTATACCTAAAAAGGTTCAGCCAAATCCTGATGAAGTCACACCGGAGATGATGGCGGGAGAACGTGTTCCGATACCAATTATCGCTGCTCGTCTCGAAGGTACAAATTTTAAGAAAGTTCAAATTGATGCTGGTGTTATGGTTAATTTAATCCCAATCAAAACGCTTCAAGCAATTGGGATTTCTCGACGGGATGTCATCTACTATCCCACGGTGACGAAAGATTCAAAAGGAAAGCTCCAAGACATATATGGTCATGTTACTTTGGATCTGAAAGTGGACTCTGCTCGCACCAAAGCAAAGTTTCATGTAATCAAAGCGGATAAGGACCACGATATGATTCTGGGGCGTCCTTGGCTCCATGGGAAGAGGTTCGTGCCTACAATCTCACCAGTAATCATCAAAGGCCAAGAGTTCATGTTTGATCAAGAAAGCTGCAATGTGGGAAAGCTAGTGTACGAGTAGAAAATCTGCATAGGTACTCAAGCTACCACATCCATCAGATCTACTCATACACACAATAATTAGTTGAGATCCAGTGGTGCGAAGACCACAAGAACAGCACCGAAGGTACCATGGACAGTAATTAAAGATAAAACTTATAACAGTAAAGGCAAAACATAAGAAGAATCATATGTATTTCAATGTTGTGATTACATGAATATAACCCTAAGGAACCAGAGGGGATAACAGACCTAATCTCCCTCTTGCTTCTTAGACTCAACCCAACAAGAATCCAACCCTTACAACGCTTTCCAAGCTCGCCTTATATAGGCCGAGCTTGGGTGGTTTACAACTAATAAAGACAGACGACTCAATCGTGGTGGTGTCAGTCCCTGTCGAGTAAGGCGGTGGTACTCCGAGGTTAATTTCTGGTCTTCGGTCCCTTGACATGGTCCGAATCCTTCCCCGCCGAGTCTTCGCTTCGTTCGTGTGTGACTTCTACTTCTTTGGTTGGTCCGAGACATCGCTGCCGATCTTCTCGGGGTGGTTAGGCCTTCCGGATGCGAGACACGTGTTCCGAGGGGTTTTACCCCCTACAGTTTGCCTCTTTTCTTATCCAAAGGTCGTAGGGGTTTGGAGAAGAAAACCCTTGGTGTTTCACCTTCGTCAACACGTGTCCTCGTCTTAATTTCTGACTGACACACGTAATTTCGAGTACTTTTCGAAATCTTCACCCTCTTTGACCTGTCACATGTCGTTTCGGTTCTATCTTTTATTCCTATTTAAACTTGTTTTGTCGCCTCTTCTTCCCTCTCTCTTTCTCTGTTTTTCTATTACTTTCCGAAGCGGTCGAATTTCTCCTTCTTCTGTACTTTTCCTTTAATCATGGTGAGTTTTGTCTTCATCGTTTTAGTTTGATCTTTGCTTCCATTCCTTTCTTAAACTTTATTTTCTGTTGCAGGCTGCCGCCGGTGCTTCTGCAATTGCTTCTTCTGACGCTTCTGATGCTAAGGTGCTACCTTATAAAATGGTGGATCCCCAGAAGATCGGTTGGGAGGAAAGAGCGCGTATCTACGGATTCAATTCATCTTTTTTTCCTTACAAAAGTTTAGGAAAGGGGATTCTATCCCCTGAACTTCTTTCTTTTCATGAGTGTGATGGCAGAAAATTGATCGTTTCCGGCGAACAACTCGGCGCCGGTCTTCCTATTCCCCTGTATAATCCATCCAACCCTCTCTTCTATGCGATTTATTCCCGAATCAGCCCCCCCCTGCGGAGTGATGCAACTGAACGGAAACTCTATTCGTGTCATCAGCGAGTGGGTTGCTCGTTCGGAGGGTAGGTCATATTATTATAAAGAGCTTCCCGAAGAACTCCGTCATCCTCCCGAATACTGGTCTGTTGCCAATTTCTTTAAGTGCTACAAGGTGGAAAAATCTTTGGCCAAAGAGAAAGCTCCTTGGTGCGTGAGTTTAGGCAAAATAGCCGATTCTTCTAATCCTCTTGGTGATGTGGATCTTTCGGGGTCCAAAAAGAATACACTTCTTCGCCACTCTAGCGATGAGGTGTGGTTTACCAAGCCCGTACTCATCGAGGGCCCTGTCTTGTACGGCTACGAAGATGAGGAAAAGAAAGTCGAGCGTAAGAAGTTCGAGGCTGAACATAATCTCCCCCTTGTTAATTTCTATAGTATTTTCTTCTCCGAGAAGGAGCGTACCAAATCTCAGGAAAAGATTGCTCAAGCCAAAAAGAGGGTAAGGTGTAATTTTGAAATTTCTTCGTTTATTCTCTTTTTAGAGGTTACCCTCATCCGTGTTTTGTTTTCAGAAAGCGGAGCTAGCGAAGGCAAAAGGCCAAGGAGCTTCGGACGAAAGTGGTGCTCCGAAGAAGAGAAAAAGATCTTCCAAGTCGGCGCCTGCTGGGAAGGGGGCTATTAGTCAGGTGATAAACACTTCCTGCCTCAGCTATACGTTAGGTATGGATATTTGCCTCTGTTTAGAACCTGATAAATTGGCTGCTTGTCAGCAGAGCGATGTATTGGCCGATGGTGGTGATACTGCGAATTTATCCCTTCGTGAACCGAATCGAAAAAGAGGGAAAACCATGGCTACGAAGAGAAAAAACGCAAATGCTATTAGTTCTGGGACCGAGGCTGTTACCCGGAGACAAACGCGTAAGTTTATCGTTAGTTCGGATGACGAAGAGACCGAAAATGATAGGACTCCGACGGGAAGGAATCTTAGCCACGGGGCCGCTGTGGTGCCGAACTCCCAAACTGTGGTACCCTCGCAGGGACATTCTTCTTTTGATGGCGAAGTTTCTCATTCTGACCAACCAGAAATGAATTTGAATCAGTATGGGTCCAACATTGGTACCACTTTGGGTTTCTTCGCATCAGGTGCGAGTTTTCCTTCGGTTCCTGGCGTCTTCGGCCAGCAGTCGCGTCTGGGTTCCAAGAGTCAGACTTCTGTAGAGCCGAACGTATGTCGGAACCCTCCTGCTGATGATCTAGCCAGTCTTTTGAGAGCGCATACAATGGATCCTCGGAATCATCCTTTGGACCCTTCCGTGTCTGGTTTTCTTGCCCAAGTGTTTTCTGGCTCTTTGGATAAGAATTCTGTTGCCTCTGTAGCTGCTTATCATCAAACATTTGCAGAAGCTGTGAGTGTATTTCTTTTGTTGTATTCGCATTGCACGCATGTTTTGTGTGCTGTTTATTGACGTTTTTTCTTTCCTTGCTTTTAGCAAAAATATCTTGGAAAGTTTTTGTTAGATGTCGCTGATACCCGAGGTTTGGAGGTTGCTCGATTTGGCGAGGACATTCGCCTCTTACGACAAGAGAAGAGCAATCTTGCAAAGAATGTGAAAAATTTAGAAAAACGTCTTGAAATTGCCGCATCTGAGCGAGATAGCTTTAAGCAAGATGCTGATGTTCAACGAGAGCGAGCTTCGAAGCTAGACGAGGAGCTGCGTTTGGCTCTCAGTTTGTGCGAGGAAAAGGATGCCGAAATTTCTTCCTTAAACAACCATATCGAAGGGGAGGGGGAGCGCACCTCTTTGTTTAGCCGTAATCATGCCCGATACCTGTGCAGGAGTATGGGTATTCAACCACCCTATTACTATGATGGTTTGGATGATCCAGATGTTGAACTTGAGTCCGATAAAGATCTTATTTCGACCAGCGAGGCTGAGTTAATAATTTCCGAGCTGCGCAAAGTGAGGCTAGCGGAAAATTTGCAGGCAGCGAAAGATAATGCTGATGGTGGGTTGGGAATTGAGGATCATGAAGCTATCAATGTGGAGCAAAAGGATGGCGACGGGTTTGACTCTCGGGAGCTAGGTGTAATTGACGAAAGCGTTAGTGAAAAGCCAGAAGGTAATAAAGGAGGTGATGGAAGCGCGAAGGTAGGTGATGAGCTTTTTGGTGGTGAGCCGAAGAAGGTAGATTGTATTGATGCTTCTGGTAAGAGCTCCGAGGTTACTGCCAAGGATCGAGATCCCGTGGATGAACTTAACAGTATTATGGTTTCCCAGGTTTTGCCTTTGTTTAAGAAGAATGACAGCGATCCTGCGGCTTCGTCCTGAGAGAATCTCTAGAGTGCTTTTCTTGTAATTTTGATGATCCTAAGTGAGGATGTTTGTGAAATAGGAAGTGTGTTTCTTTTAACTTTTTGATGTCTTGTAGCTATTTTGTGTACGGAGTAGGATTTGTAAGTACTTGTAGCTTTCTTCTGTCTCTTAATATTATTCCTCTTCTTTTTGCTATCGCTGCCTTGTGCCTTGTTTGTGAATGGCTCGTATAGTTTCTCGAGGTGCAACTTCGGGGCTTACTTCGATGTAGGAGAAAGTTACCAAGCTAGTGGGGGCGTATGGATCACCCTTCCCAAAGGCTTTGAGTTACTCGCACTGGTTTCAAGCAAAACACTGGCTATTGATTGCGTAGGTATCCATGTTTCCTTAATACGTTAAGTAGGCGCCGAAGATATTTATTTATCTTCCTCGGAGGGCATGGAGGTGCCCTAGCTACCTTTAGCCTAAGTAAATTTATGGAATGGATACCCCGTTTCTCAATAATAAAGTAACACGATGGGGGAGTGCCGGTCAAAGCTGGAGCTTAGACATGGTACTTTTCTCTTATCGCGGCCTAAAGTTCGGCCTCTTCAAATCTTTTACACCTCCCCCTTTTTGAGGCTTGAATTTTTATAAGGGGTCCCTCGGCTGCGTGCCTCGCCATTGGTTTTGTGGACGAAGCAGCTGCCTCAGGGTTCCATCTTCCTCTATAGGAACATGTTAATCCCATTTATTGTCCCCTCGGCGCCCGAGAACGCGAGGTCCTCGTGGCCGTTTGGTAGTGAGTACTAACGCATCATCAGCTTTTTAGCCTTGATTCAAAGTGTTCACTGCTAACGGGGTGTCTTGTGGGTAGAGGACCGTGCCATATAATCCGTAGGGCCCTTACGAGTTATATGAGCATCAGCTCTGTGCCTACTAAACGAGGTCTTTTTGTTCGATGGCGTTTTTCTGCCTCGGCATAGCAGCCTTTTTTGTTCAATGGCGTTTTTGCCTCGGCGTAGCAGCCTTTTTGTTCAATGGCGTTTTTGCCTCGGCGTTGCAGCCTTTTTGTTCAATGGCGTTTTTGCCTCGTATTACCTTTTTAGCTTCGGGGCTGTCACTTATTTTGCCAAGAACCATACCTTGATTTTGATTGAGGTTTTGGTTTCTGGTCTTCGTGAAACTCTCAAGAGTGTCCTTCGATCTAGCTCGGATAGGTTCTTAGTTGAATATTCCTTCCTTAATTCGGCTCTTCACTGTTACCTCGGAATTGTGATAGTAATTATGAGAACTGTCGCCTGATGCTATGGTATTGCTTGAATCTCTGTTTTGCGGTGTCGCGTTTGCTTGTCTTCTTCTTGTCGTTGGTTTCTTTGTGCCGAGTTTTGGCTTTGCTGCTGGTGCTTTTGTGGTCGGCTTTGCCTTCGGCCGCACTTCGTTACCTTGTTACTTGTTTATGCTACGCTTGACAACGATTATTTTGATTTTGATAGCCCCCTAATGCTAAGGTTGACACGTGGGTGTTAACAGTTTTAAATGGTGTTATCAATTGGTTTCTCTATGGTTTAGAATTTTGAACGGCAGTGTGGGGATTTGCGAAAGGTGCGGTTACTTTATTGGTTAGTGTTCAGTTATTGTGTTTGAAGTAGTGGTGCGTTATTCAAGGGAATCGAAATTATAACGTCTGTCCTTTGATTGGACTCGTCAAGATAAGTGGTTCCCGAAACTGTATTATAAAAGGCGAAGTGCGCTGTTGCTGCTATTAGTGATTATCTGTTTGGTTTTTTTATCTGGCGCTCTTTTCTTCCTTTCTCCCCCTCTTTTAAGTTCTACCATTTTTTGAAGGAGTGATGGCTGACAGAGGAAAAGCTCCCATGGAGGAAGGAAATGATGAGATGGATCCCAGAAGCCGTAGAGAACAGATTCGAATGATAATGGAGATGGGAGCCGATTTTGCTGATGCGAGTTCTTCTAGGAGGGAGAGTAATCCCAACAAGGTGATTCGTTTGTTTGGTAATTTCATTGAGAGTGATGAAAGGAGAAGGGAGCAGAGGATGAGGGAAGACGGCGGTCCACCCTATGACTGCCGTATGTATGAAACTAGGTCATTTTTCCGTCGCCATAGTGAAGAGATTTTGCTTATGCTTAAAGATGATCTTGTCTTTCCTGATGATGAGATTATTGTGAAGGCTGAGGTGAAGGAGGAAATTAACGACGTGAATCCGTCCGTTCCCGCCGTCTTTCCTTCGGTTGACGAGCAAGTTGCTGCTGAAGAAGAATTTATTCCAGAGGTTGTTTTCTGGGAGGAAGATGCTGCCGCTATTCCTGCTGGTGTTCCAATCATCGATGTGGATCAGCTCGAGGGCCTTGACAAAGATCGGGGTACCGTTGCTGGTCGACTTCGGAATAGGCGAAGAAGTAGGAGAAATTGAATTTATTTTCTATAACAGCGTCTTCGGAGTATCTTTTTTTTTTTATTTTTTTTTTTTGTCTTATTCTAGAAGTTTGCTTCGTGTTTCTAATGTGCTTCCCGAATGAATGCTTTTGTTATCTTGTTTTATTTATCTGTGTGAAATAGGTTACTTGCTTCCCTGCATTATTTTTGTTGCTTCGCTATCCTGCTGGTATCAAATGGTCACTAAGTGTGTATGGGTGTATTATGCTACGGACCCTTAAATATTATTTCCCGAAGGCTTCAGCTAGCGTATATATGCTTCGGAGTGTAATATGTTATTTTTCCGTTATTCGTAATTTAGTGTTATTGTTGCTAGCGTGCGTCATCGGTTGTTCTTCAGTATGTTCTTTTGCTTCCCTCGCTCGAGGTTCCTCGGACCTGCTTCGGAGAGACTTGAATGAAATAGAACCTATCAGTTTGTGCCTTTATCCCATGTGTTTATTTGCTAATTAATTGTTTCGAGGTGGTTCTTCTAGTGGTAAGAAGTTTTGGACTCGTGAATACGTTCCCCTAGGACTGTTGCATAGGACTTTTGTTTGACTCTAAATATACGCTTATTGAAGCTTTTAGTAATTAATTCCTATAATTAGATATCTTTTTTCATACGAGCGGCGTATTGTGACTATGACAGTGTGTCATGCTCGCTTTGTAAGTTTGTATATCACGATGGTTTTATTGCGGATATTCCTCGTGTCGTGCTTATTTTCTTTATATTTCTTCGGAGTCACCTTGAGTTTATTATGTTGTCTTGACCCGGAAAATATTTTTCCTGATGGTTTTATCAAAGCAATTTTGAATAGCATGAAGATTTAAGAACCCTAAAATACATTTGTACATTTCTGTTTTCGAAGAGTGTGTATATTGAAGACTAATCTCGTTTCCATGCTAATTTTTCCCTGCCAAAATTTTAAAAACCCTCAACGAATGACCTTTATCATCTGGTGCCGAGCTCAGATCAGCCCCTTCCATCTGATTTTTACGAAGTTTTATTTCTAAATATAGCATGGAATCTGAGAACCTGAAAATGGATTTTTATGTATAACATGAGTTTTGAAAACCCTAAATGGATTCGTATATACGGCACGAGTTTGTAATCGTTTATCGCCTAGCTAGATTCTATGCTGCAAAAAGTTTTAAAGCGAATATTAATTGCCTCTCTCGGAGATCACTTCATCTCGCCGAGGTTTTAAGAACTCTTTGATGGATGATTTTATCATCTGATGCTATGCTCTAAAAACTCTTTGACATGCCAAAGCCTTTAAGGTTTTTGGATGCTTAAGATACAGGAGCTTCTTTTCGGAAAACAAGCTTTGAAAATCTCTTGAGAAGATTAGAAGAATAGAACAAAAAATTTGAAAACCCGAAAAATCACAGGCAAACCCTAAGTTGTTTTAATCAGTCCCTGTTTCGAGCGCCAAATTGTACGAGTAGAAAATCTGCATAGGTACTCAAGCTACCACATCCATCAGATCTACTCATACACACAATAATTAGTTGAGATCCAGTGGTGCGAAGACCACAAGAACAACACCGAAGGTACCATGGACAGTAATTAAAGATAAAACTTATAACAGTAAAGGCAAAACATAAGAAGAATCATATGTATTTCAATGTTGTGATTACATGAATATAACCCTAAGGAACCAGAGGGGATAACAAACCTAATCTCCCTCTTGCTGCTTAGACTCAACGTAATAAGAATCCAACCCTTACAACGCTTTCCAAGCTCGCCTTATATAGGCCGAGCTTGGGTGGTTTACAGCTAATAAAGACAGACGACTCAATCGTGGTGGTGTCAGTCCCTGTCGAGTAAGGCGGTGGTACTCCGAGGTTAATTTCTGGTCTTCGGTCCCTTGACATGGTCCGAATCCTTCCCCGCCGAGTCTTCGCTTCGTTCGTGTGTGACTTCTACTTCTTTGGTTGGTCCGAGACATCGCTGCCGATCTTCTCGGGGTGGTTAGGCCTTCCGGATGCGAGACACGTGTTCCGAGGGGTTTTACCCCCTACAGCTAGAGTACCGCGTGGGGTCCGAAACTCTGGTGATATTCAAAGAGGTACGTGATAGTGATTTGAAGTATTTTATTCAGAATTATTTACTTCATGGAAACCCTATCCAACGTGTCCCTACACAAGGATTGGATAATTCTCCGACATGGGGACTTGATTGCATCAAGTCTATCAAATCCTCTGAGACATCTCGTGAGGAAGTCAAGGTCACAACAGATAAGTGGGCCCGGACAAAGCAACGGTCATACAGGCGAAAGACACCTGAGATGTCGTGGGTTCCTAAGACCGCTCTCAAAGAAGGAGATAAGGTTATGCGACGCACTAACCGAAAAGTAACTTCTATTCCGGGGTCCACAACAAACTGGGAGGGACCTTATATTATATCTCGAGTCATGCCTGATGCACGATACATGATAAGTGCAATACATGAGAGGCTCTCAAACATGGTGGTCAACGGCAAATGGCTCAAGAAGATATGAAGATTCACTTTCTAATTCCTTCAAAAGAAAAGTGCAAGCAATCTCTTGCCTTTTAACAATTTCATTCAAAAATTCAAATTCAAAACCTATGAGTTCAAAATCATCAATTCCTACAAACCCTTTGTTCATAAAACCAAATAATAGCAAAATAAAATTCTACTGAGAAAATGTTTTGCTCCTGAAGCTCTTCAGAAACAACCATCTAGTGAAGATTTTGCTCCTTCATCAGCTGCTTTCTTTATTAGAGCAATATTAGCAGCCTTCTTCTTCACTTCTTCAGTCAACTTCCGGAGTTCTTCAGCTTTGGCAACATGATTCCTCTCTTCTTACTTCACCAAATCATGGGTGAATTTGCCAACAACAATACGCCTTATTCGGACGTATTGGATTCTCGCCTGAAGCCACAACAAGTTGGGCTTGAAGTTTTCGAATGTAGCAATCAGCTCTTCTGCTTCATCTAGCGCCTCATTGGTCACGTCTTTTAGTGGGGTGGCATCCATCTTCGAGATCAAATCCATAAGGTCAGGTGCAACACCTGTAAGCGTATGAAAGTGGGCACACCTTCCAGCAATAATAAGGTGACCATAGCAATTCCATATCCTTCTATACAGTGGGACGTGTCCCTCGGGAACATTAAATCCTCCCACTAGTATATGACCAGGGAGAATCGTTTCATGGGGAGGATTATATGCCGAACCAGCATGAGGAAACTCAAGAAGAGTCCACCTAGTTGGAGCATCTACTCCAACAATGTCGATATTCTCACAGGCTCGTGTTTCTTATCGACGAGCTGAAAGAATTTCAAAGCAAGCAGAAGTTTAATAATATGTTTCAAGCTATATAATAAAAGCTTAACATAAGAAGATAATCAAATTTACCTCGGCATTGGGAGGATTTTCGTCAGCAACGGTGTCAAAGTCCTTATTAAGGTTGTGACCCGCACTTAACCTTTCACCAGTGAAGTAGCTGTCATTCGTTGCTTCTTTATCTCCAGAAGGCTGCAAGAGCAAACAAGATAAGAATAAAATGCTAAATATTTTATTCCAAATCGAAGAAGTTGACAAAAGATAACCTGTGTCACAGAGGACTTAGGGTCTGTGGAGCCTCCACTTTTATTCTGCTCAGTAATCTTGTCAGTGGATTTGGGCGGTGTATTCGGAGTCGATTCTTCAAGCACTGGGTTCAGCTCTAAAGGAACAAATGAAAACTTCTCGACTCCTGTAGCAGGTCCATCCTACATCAAATAAAGAAGAAAAGTCATTGAAAGAAGATGTATCAAAGGATTCACGACGTTATCTTGAAGAAGAAATTTTCTGACGTCTGGATTCTTACGAAGTACAGCAAAAGACTCAAAATCTGTACAAATCCGTAAGAGATACGAAGAAACTTCCTTCACGAGAGTTGTTCCTATGGATGTTTCCTATCACGTGCTAAAAGGGCTTAATTTCTGGAGCAATCTACTGGCCGGAATGATTTTTCTACTGAACAGCGTGCAGTCTGCAATATTCCTGGACGTTGCGCCAACTTGTGGCACATGAAGTAACGAGCAAAACAGCATGGAATTCGGATTTTCTTCTTTGAGGTGAAAGCTACTGAAGTCCTTTTTCTAAATTAGGGTCAATCATCGAAATCCGCCATCGGATGAAGATTTTATGGCCATTCTCGTGACGCGACTCGAAACAGGAAAATCTGACGGGATTTTTACTTTTCTACTAAAAGTGAAAATGTAGCAAAGAGAATGAAGTCTTACCGTTACCCAATCCTTTGCAAATGGATTGGGGACTTCATTAGCGCTTAAAGGAGTCTCCATGGAGCTGCTACTAATGATACTCCACCCGGAAGACGGTTAACACCGAAAGATACAGTTTCAGTATTGGTCTCTTGTGTTGCGACGCTAACGAACTTCTGATTAGGCGGAGTTGGCTGCACAAAAGAGTCATGAATAAGATTTCAAGATTATCACAAGTCAAGCTTATGCGAGTACTCCAAAGTACAAGGTCCTGTTTGGATTCCATATTCGTGGATAAGGCTTCTATGCGGACGCATCTGGACCATCAACGTTGTGCTCACCCTGGAACACTCACGGTTCCATGCTGCGCAGGGGACTTAATGTTGATGGTGGGTTTTGGCGAGGAGGTCACAAAAGTAATTTTGCATCGATTTCTGGCATCCTGGAATAGCTGGAGATAAGGTATGAATTTATTTTATAGTAGGGATAAGATATTTAATTACCATTAGCTGTATTTTGATATCTCACGACCCCGGCCTAGTAGCATGGTCCATATCCCTAGCCTATACGATAAAATACATACGCATGCGCATTAACATAGCCCATGCTCGAGCCAAATCCTAGGCCATTCACGCCATAGGCATTAGGGGCATACACGGTCATCTCCTTGGCCAAGATGCTCACGCCATTCTTTGGCTAAGCTTTGGGCATCCACGGCCATGCCTTGGCCTGATTTTGGATGCCCACGCCATTGGCTTGGCTTAGCTTTGGATGCCCATGCTACTTGCTTAGCCTAAACTTGGGTATCCACATCTTTTGCCTCGCCTAACCCCTGGAGGCCCATGGCCAATCCTTCCCTTAGCTTTGGACGTCCATGGCCACGCCTTGGCCTGATTTTGGGCGTCCACGCCACCTTCCTTGCCTTATCCTTGGCTTCTCACGGCCTTTGGCCTAAGCCTTATCTTCATGGCCACGGCCTTTGGCCTAAGCCTTATCTTCATGATCACGGCCTTTGGCCTAGTCCTTATCCGCATGGCCACGGCCTTGGCCTAATCCTTGTCTTCACGGCACTAGCTTGCCTAATCCGTATCCTTGGCCCCTCACGCGCCTAAGCTTAATCCCTTATCCTAATGCTTGCGCCCCTCCATGCTTGGAGGCCCGCGGCCAATCCCTGCCTTAGCTTTGGATATCCATGCCATTAACTTGCCCTAGTTTTGGATATCCGTGTCATTAGCTTGCCTTGGCACTTGGGTGCCCACGCCACCTCTTTGGCCTGATTATGGGTACCCATGCTATTGCTTTGGCCTAATTTTGGAGCTGCACGACTATGCCTTGGCCAAATCTTGGAGGCCCAAAGTCGTGCCTTGGCCAAACATTGGAGGCCTTACGGTTTTCCCTTGCTTGTACTCGTGGGGTTCATGCCTTCTCCCCCCCTCACGTCTATCTTTGCTCCCTTGGAGATAGAGTTTATCTTTTCCTAGCCTCCCCTCTATTTATGGGTCCCACTGATCCAAATCCTAGAGGATTATGGATTTTATTTAGTCCATAATACTCTAGTTTCCTAATCAAGGATATCTGACAGCTCACGTATTTCCTCATGGCGTGATTTTTACAGCCCAATCCGTGAGGAATTAGGGGGTTCTTCCTTCACGAAATATTTTCCTCTGTGAGTCCTCTATAACATACTAAAAATTCAGAATTTTATCTAATATAGGCTGGCCTGGGCGATTTTATTAATGGACAACATGCAAGTTGTTCAGAAATCCGAAAATAACATAAATGTTATGGCTTATCCTTTTATATCCTATGTGGGATTATTATTATGCTATGCAACATAGCTTATTATAATTATTATTATGGCCTATCTTTAGGTCTTGTATTGGCAATGCTTATGCATTCTTGATGATGGCTACGCTATGATAGCATCATTCGTCTGTTTTTCCTGATTATGGACTAGCTTCTATAAATCAGTGCTATAATTCTTAATCATGGCTCATGGCTATGACTTATATTATTTTGGACATTCATATGTCTTCATTATTCAGAGAATTGGTGCATTACATGCCACAAGCCAATTTCTCATATTTATGGCAAGTCGAAAGTCGCATTTATTTGACTATTGCCACAGAGAGTTGCTGAAATCCTCTCAGTCTAATTGGCGATTGCATAGCTCAATCCTTAGACTTATCTTATCTAAATGGAGGTTGCTAGCTCAACCCTTAGATGACTTATCTTATCTTATCTAAATGGCGGTTGCTAGCTCAACCCTTAGATTTATCTCATTGGTTTAAATGGCGATTGCCCGGCTCAATCCTTAAACCAAATCTCAAAGAGATATTCAAAGCTTATCGCTTAAATCTCTATCTTATCTCAAAGTCCTAAGCTTAAAGTAATTGGTACGACTTGCACTTAGTCAGCTTTGACTTAACAAATAACAAATATTTAACAAATCTTACGAGAATCAAGTAAGTTACATGGGGGGATATTCTTTAGGGTTTTGGTTTGGCGGTCTACGGCACGTGTGATTGCAACGGCTCAATCACTTAACGAGAAAGAAACCAAGTCGTGTGAACGTTGCTGAGAAGATGGGATAAGGTAGTGGGTTGTTAGTCTTCCCTATTATTAGGCGCAAGACTCTTAACAACTGACCCCACTCGTTCCTCACTCCCACTCTTCCACTTCTTCCACTTCTTACGAGATCAGTTGAGAATATATTGCTATAAATAGGTCACTCGACCAGTTTTGGAAATCATATCATCCAAGAACAGATAAGTTCAACAAGTTCAGTGCAAGTATAATCAAGTCTATCTTATCGATAATTGATTAACTCTTCTCATTCAGCATTTATTATCTAGTGAGAACTGAATATTCATCCTTATCTAGCAATATCAATCTCAATATCACAGAAAATCATAGCAATTCTCTGATCTCATCTTTCTCTGCTTCCCTCCCTAAACCAACCCTATTTCCTCTTCTTGTAACTGAAGCAATACTCGAACGGCCATTTCTTGGTTTAAGCGAGTCTTGTTCGATCTTGACCTCTCGAATTCATCACAATCTTTTATTACATCATCACACTTCATACTTTACCCCTCAGATTCTCTTTATTGTTTTACACCTAAAACACTAGGAAGTGTTATCCCTACTGTATGTGAGTATAACTACAAATTGTATAGAATCCCTATATGCAACATATGTAGATGCATTGATCACTCAAAAAAGAAATGCATAACACCGAAGGACAAAGGGAAAAACAAAATAGAAGAAGAAGAGGAAGAATATTGGAAAGCTTTGGAACATACTAACTTGGAAGGAAATAGAGAAGGAACAACAAATGAACTTGCAAAAGAGGTTACACCGGCAATAGCTGAAAAAACGATAACTGAAAATGCTTTTGAAAGTCAGAAGGTGTTACCGAAAAATCTGTTTGTGCATAAAACTATCCTAGTCTTACGTCACTAACTTAAAAG
>JAJJMA010241594.1:0-25546 GCA_023529015.1 Papaver nudicaule
TCCAAAATTCACCTTCAGATCTCTTACTGATCTTCCGCGTTGCTCGTTTTCGTGAAGGTTGTCGTACAGCAAACTTGGTATGTAGTCGTGAGCACGTCTTTGTTTGTCTCCAGAGTAGGTTTGCTCCATGGAGACCCATAATAAATTAACTTCTCCACAAGATGGTTTACCGTACTTGATTGGTAACTCTGACGCTGAGGTTGTAGGCAATAGTGTTGATCCAGAGAGTTAATGAAGACTGGGAGGACATTATGTGGAGTCACAGAGGTATATGGTGGTGAAAACATCTTATGGGGCTAAGGTTTGGTGAACTTCTTATTGTAAGAGATATCTTCTGGGGAAGGTAATTTTTTGTTTTGTAGCTCTGTGGGATTTTGTTTTAAAGGTGTTTCATGGTTCCGCGAATGCGGAGTCATGGAGATAGTCTTGGTGGAAGGTGTGAGGCTATGGGAATATTTCGTGGTGGAAGGTATTCTAGAGTTTGAAACTTGGGAAGGTCTAGTGAGACAAATACCTTGAATCCCCGTATTTGCTCGCACATCGCTTGCTCCAGAAGTTTTAACTCTGATTCCGTAGAGATGATTGTCCCTTCCAGCATGTTGAGGTAGAACCTTAAGTGAACACGTAGGAAGTCTTTCCCATTCTCCGTCTATTGGCACATCTTTTGAAGTCCTTGCGCTTGGAGTACTCCACTCTGTCATCTTTTTGGATCTGGGTTGCCACCGAAGGATGTCGGAGACTCGTTGCTAGTGATAGCGGAGAGGAGCGCCACCACCATGATACTGCTTGCTCGAAAGACGAAGACTTGATGGTGTTGTTACCAGGAGGATCCTGCGAAGATATGAATCATGGTGGCTTTGAGGCTTCTGTAGAGGCGTCGGTAGTGATGTCGGTGTTGATTAGAGTTCTTCTCTTGGGTCTCCCTTCCTTCGAGAGATCTGTAGCGGGTAGTCCCATGTTATATGGCTATCTCTGGTCGAGTAGGCTCTTCCCATGCTGTATGGATATCTCTGGTCGAGTAGGCTCTTCCCATGCTGTATGGATATCTCTGGTCGAGTAGGCTCTTCCATGATGATGAAGCGCTTTGGTAGAGACAAGGGAGTATCTGTTGTATTTCACGTTTCCCTTTGGGTCGTGGCAGCCGGTATTGCTATCGGTACTTGGTGGAGTGAAGAGCGGCGGTGGCGAGGATTCCCCAGCCATATTTTTCGATATCTTATCAGTGTCTCTCATTGGGTTCGCCTTTCCTCGTGCAGACACATGTGCATTGGCCTTTCGAAGATGAGTAGGCAGAGCGTTCTCTCTAGTTGTTGAGAATCATCAGGTCGGGGTAATCCGGTTGTTCCATCCTTATTCGGACGTCTAATAGCTCCAGTACTTCGTCGAAGATGATGAGTCTGGGAATCCTGTATAGGCTTCAGTCCTCGTACTCCCCACGGTTGTTGTTGCAGATCTGCATCTTGTGCTTGAGTCACATTCTTGTTCAGGACCCTTCTAGTTGTATTGTGTCAATACCCTGTTATCTGGTTTGTTAATAGATCTCATGTTATCACGAGCTTCTTCAATCCTTACTGCTTGGATCTTTCTCTAGCAAGACAGGAACGGTTGTGGTTGATCACCCTGCGGCTTCGACAGTTTGAAGTCTGAACTTCCTCCAGTGAGGAGCATCCCATGAGAGAGGGGTCTTTTGGATAGGGAGGTTGGTGTGGACGAGATAGAGATGTGCCTCCTCCTCTTGGTTCTCCAGGGGTTTCTCTCGATCGAGTAGCAGAGTTTGATTGTTGGACATGCTTGTGTTCAGGTTTGTCTTGAGAGTCCAAACCCCTGAGTTCCTGGCTGGCTGCAGTGGTAACTCTGGAAGTCCCCATGTCTCGTCGTCATTCTCATAGTGATAATGGAGTTGTATGTCCCTTCAGTGTTTGTTGGTAAGTCCTTTGTTGCCATGGGTACTACAATCTTGATTTACCCTTTTCTAATAGTTGCAGCGCCGTGACTTGTGGCGCCATCACTCGTGGTAGGCGTCGTGATCTGCTTCGACCCATACTGTCACCTGAAGTTTCCAAAGCGAGCTTGAAGTCGTATGCTCTGGGTGTGTCATATTCTGTAGCTGGACTCTTCCTCTAATTCCCTTCGGTGATGGTACTCACGGAAGGTAAGTTGTTGTTGTACTGCTCGTTGATAATGTTGATGTCGCCGTTGGCATTACAAGCCTCTTCGCTTATTAGGGGTTTGGCCCTCTCCGTAGAGCTGGTGCAGGCGAGGCAAGTCTTTTGTAGTTTTATGGAAGGCTCAGTAGACAAGAATCATTTAGCAGAGCTCCAATGCCGGACAAGGTTGTCGTACTAAGTGCAGGCTCTGCCAGTGGGGGCTCTTCTTGGTTGAGGGGATCCTCATTGACTCCCTTGGGTTCTGCAGGCGTGGCTACTGCCTTTGCGATGCTGCTCTTTTGTACAAACCGCTCCATGAACTCCAGAGGAAGTGTCTCCTGGTTGTTGTAGATCCATGGGTGTCCCAGCACCATGTCGCTCTCGACGACTCCCTTAACAATGTGAAACTCTGCTATAGTTGGGATCGTGGTGATTTCGACGGGAAGGTCGATCCACCCGTAAGTGCGTACTTCGACCCCGTCAGGACCGTTGATGATGGTAGGGGCATGGATGGCTCTGCTGCGAGGGATGTTAGCGGCTCTGAGAGTTTTGGCTGAGATGATGTTCACTGGGGATCCCGGGTCGATAAGTGTCTTCGAGAGTTCAGCATGAGAGAGGCGGGCGTTTGTGAGGAGTCCCCAGCCTTGTCCATCTGTTGGCTCCCCCTGCTTGGACATTGTCTGCTCATTGACTTCCTTGAAGGGTAGGCGTTTTCCCGATACTACCATGTTGAGTGCTGTGAACATGTCTTTCCGCTGTGGTTTCGAGAGGCAGAGAGTCTCGCATAGTTGGTACATTATCTCCTCCACTCTCTTGTTCACCGGTTCCTCAGGGAAGGTGAATGCTCGAACGAGTAGAGGATCTTGGTATACTCCTTCGTTTCCTAGGTGCAATTCCCCGGACTCCACCTTGGCTTGGAAAATTCGCTCAAGGGTAAAGTAGTCCTTGGTAGGGTGAGTAGTGACTCGGTGATAGCGACAATACCTTGGGCTTGATACCTCTTCGGCTGTAGGAGGTTGTCGTATCGGAGGGAGTTCGATTGCCCCGTCCTGGATCCAAGTGTCCAGCAACTCTAGTACCTCCTCTATGGGAAACGGGTAGTCTGGTATCTCTGGTCTGGCTTTTTGCCTCCGCATCTCCGGTTGCTGCGGCCCTCCTTTGTTCATGTTCTTGTTCGGGGTCCCCGGAGCTGAATTAGTGCGTTTTGGATGCGTCACTTCCGTGGCAGGGCCTTTCCTCTGTACTTCGTGCGGGTACGGTGGTCGGTGTTGGTGGATAGGTAGCGCCACCTTTCTTTTCTCAATTTCGTAGTAGTTTTTCCAAGTTGTCTGCCGTGATGTAGCGGGATGGTTGTCCTTTTCTTTGGCGAGATTCTTCTGGAGCAGGAGGTGCCTCATCACCTCGGATGTGGATGACGGATGAGTAGGCGCCTGTAGCGGCTGCCTCAGGGGTTCCCTTGACCGGTGAACTCGACAGCTTCGAGGTTAGAGTTTAGAGACAATCCAGGATCCCTAGTTGCGTGTCGAACATCTTGTCTTGGCTTTCCGCGAGGACAACTTGACGTTTGGCCAACTCCTCCATAATTAATGCTCCTGACACTCCTTTTTCTTTCTCGGCGGTAGCGCCGACCTTAGTCGTGGAGGAAGGGTTCTTGCCAGAGGTGTGGGTTGGAGCATTAGGAGTTACTGGGGTAATGGGGATAGCCGAGATGATAGGTATTTAAGGGTAAGCATCTTGGGTAACAGGTATATTGGGCGTATTGCTGGATGCAGGTGGGTTGGTAGGTGCTGCATTAGAGGTTATAGCACCATCAGTTGAAGAGTTGGGGTTTTTGGTATTTGATCCCGACCTAGGTTCAACCATCTTTGAGAAAGTTATCTGGAACCGAGAGAATGATCTCCCACTGTGGTCGCCATCTGTTTTTACCTGAAAAAAAACAGTGCACCGTCTCTGGGTACTTTCGTAGTGTTCGAGATCAAAGTCAAACAAGACGAGCCTAAACCAAGTCAATGGACGTTCACGTCTTGATTCGGTCACAGAGAGGATAGAGGTTGATCTAGGGAGGGAAACAATGAAGAAACTTGAGATCAGGTTGAGGATGTGTTTTGGGTGTAAGAGTTCAAGATTTCCGTCGTGAAGGTGACTGGAAATCTCCAAGGCTAGAAGGGTGTTGGGTTGCTCAAGCGTGTTTACTTCTGAGGCTCTGGTTTATTCAGGTGTTCTGAATATCTGGTTGTTTCTGGAAAGATGTTCTGCCTTGGAAGATAGAGGAGGCCTCTATTTATAGTTTTGAACTCACCCTGATCTCTCGACAGAGAAGGTGGAAGTCGTGGAAGAGTGGGGGAGTGGATGACATGAGTTGTTTTCGGTAACTGCTAGGATCGTGTAGATCATGTCCACTCAGCGCCACTTTCTCGTAATTGTCCACTATCCCTATCAGTTTATTTCAACTGCCGTAGACCACCAGACCAATACCCCTAAAGTTATCCCCCTGTGTGATGTTTTGATGTCTTGATTGATACGCAGATATTGCGTAGTTGAGTTGAGTTTAGTCTGAGTAGAGTCGTATGACTAGGATGTTATGACCAACATGAGTGTGGTGCCTTCAGGACACGAGTAGTAGGTGAATAGGAGTGGCCTTGACTGTTGGCCAAGGCAAAAAATTCATAGCACCATCGACTTGTGGAGCCCTAGCCCAAGGGGCTACGGCCTTGGCCTTTGGCCAAGGCCAACTTCCAAAGCGCTTGTTTAGCGCTAACCTTGGTTTGCCTCGGATGTATAGGTATCTGAGAGTAGTACACTTTCACTTGGTCAGTGGACGATTCAGGGATTATGAGTAATATTGGCCGAATGAGAGTGCCCGAGAGTATTTACATATATAAGTAAGGTTAAAGATCGTGCTAATGGTGCTTAAAGTACACCAAGGTTATGTGAAAACTATTGAGGTAATCTTTTTCTTCTATCAAATTTATTTCAAGAAAACTCTGCTGCACCATTAGGAAGAATAATGGAGACCAAAGATGGAAACGCTGATACCATTGTTTAATTTTAGTTTTCAGCTCAATACTTTTCAGCTCTTTTTGTACGCACAGGTCAGAATTTGTATTTGACTTTAGGAAACAAAGATGATAAGATGGGGTAGAAAGAGCATTGTTACCTTACCTGTGGTCTAACAAACGCGAAGCTTAATTCCTATGTATTACCCAGTCAACACATGATCTACCACCGCATTTGTCTGTTTAACCTTTTTCTCCATTTAGTATTAACTTTATAATGTTTACAGTTTACACCACTCTTTTGTTTTATCTTTTTGGTAAGTTCTTTGCTTATAAGTAAGAAACCAAGCCGGTTCTGCTATTTTTAGTCATTCTGGCTCTGTTGTTAAAACAAGTTTCATCCGCTTATGAGTTGACATAGTTTTGCAATCAGAGGTACGCCACTCACCTGAGACTTCCCATCCATGTTTATGTGTATTCAATCAATCACCGAGCCATTTGTTCACTACACCAAATGCATAACCTGTTTGCTTACTTCGCCCGTCATTATTGTCATATAAAATGAAAATACACCCAGTCATTGCAGCCTTTCATAAGTTTATGAATGTTGATATGGATTTTAAGATTATTTTTTTAGGGTTCGTTGTATTGCATTTTGTTGCAGCGTGTCATAATTTTGTTGAAGCTACTGCCGTCCATCTGGTGTCTACCTGAAGCTACTATCGTCCCCGACCCGAAGCCACTGCTGCTACCACACCTGATGCCATATAACTGCTGCTTGATGTGTACCTGAAGCAATGTTGTTGCTGTTATTGAGTACATGATGCAATGCTAATGAGTACCGTATGCAATGCTGATGTCATGTACCTGCTACTACAAACCTGCAGCCGCTTTTTTTTGAAAGATAAATTGTTGTTGCATGATTAAAGTATTGTTGATGCTGCGTACCTTATGGTACTGCCAAAACCTTGGAATTTGAACAAGAACTTGACACTTCATTGTTTTCTTCAGAAGGTCCCGAGATATTGGTTTTCCCAGGCAACAAGTCTGTGGCTCATGGACCTGAAAACAAGAGTTTGCCTGTGCTCCTCCCTTCAAGGCGGAATATCCCATCTTTGGCAAGGTAATGTTGAGATACTTCTTTGTAATTATTAATTGTTGCTTAGTTCTTATTATATTGAAAATACCTTTCTCCAGGTTCTCCTTCGTTATGAAATCTGAAATCTGTTTTTGATTTCTTTGTGTTTTCTTGCAACTCAAGAAGATCTGTTTAGTTTCTATAACATAAATGGACTTCCATTTGGATTTCACCTATATTTTGGTGTAAGAAGCTATTTTTTTTTTTCATTTACAGATTGTCAATCTTCATGAAAATGTCACAAAGCCTGTATATTTGAATGTACACAGTCACTAGGTGGTTTTCTGGACTTTTTGAAGTTTGTTAATGTTTGATTTGGGTGTCACAAAAATTAAAATGCTGACGTGCAACGCACGTGCACTCGACTTGTGGTTTTAGTTCCTAGAAATCAGAACCGTCGTTTCCTGTTCCTGATTTTGTTTAGAAATCGAACCAGTCCTGTCCGCCTCGGATTCTGATCTCGCGCCATTTACTGCCATTGCTTTCACATTCCCTTGAGACAAGTCACGCACAATTTAATTTGATTAAGGAAATCTAGTGATCGTCTATATATATAGGGGAATCTTTAATTTTGTAGCCTTTTGTAGCCCACTTCCTGTTTGGTTTTGTTCTGGACTTGGCTGAAATGATTATAAGGCTCTGTTAACCTTTACTATTAACATTTATTTTATATATTTTTTTTACTCAATAATAATTTTTATTACCAAACCAAATGATGAAGATTACAAATACCGGGATCAAGCCCAAACTAAAGAAAGGTCCACAAGAAAAACCAAAATTACAACCAAAGCAAAGAACCTAGAACAATGTTCAACTAACAGACAAATCTGTAATAAGTAGTGTCTGGATTTTCTAGGGAGACCAAAAACTGAGGCTTAGAAGTGTAAAAAAAAGCATTCTCCTTTGTTGAGATACCCCCCTTTTGGCAAGAATGTCAGCAGAGAAGTTAGCTTCTCTAAAAGTACAAGTTGAGTGCACGTGCGTTGCACGTCGGCAAAGTCTATTTCACACGCATTTTTCCATTGAAAAAATACGACATGCTATAATAAAATGTATATAGCCTACAGTAGAAGCTGTCTTAGGCTAGTCACATGGCGATGTGCCTGCCGTGCCATTCTGCAGGCACATGTAATGCACGAAAAGTATGGAAACTTAATCGAGATTGTTCTTCTCTTCCGTATCAGGTCCTGAAACTGCCAACCTATTGGCCTTGTTAAGTGGAGTCAAGTAGCAACAAAGTTGTCAAAAAAAAAAAAAGTAGTCTTGCTTCAGAAATCATACATAGAATAAACAGTCAACGACTATAGTACTACGCCAATACGCAACACTCTGCAATTCTATAGAAAACACAATGAACCAAAATTATAAATATGGCTAGCCAAGAGACTCTGGGTACATGATTGCATGACATTAACTGCCCATCATATAGGTAGGATGAACCAAGTTAACAAAAATGCTGATTTGCAATTGATGTGGCTGAAATTGTAGTCTGTAGCTGGATTTATCCTATAATTGCGAAATTACGTAGTATACTTTGTAAAACTATGTCTTACTCTCTCGGTACATTTCAGACACTATAAGTGGACCTACCTAGGAACAAATTGAATTGAACTCCCCCATCCTATTCACTACCTAGACTTACACAGATAAGAAGTTCATTCTCAGTAGTCTCTTCAATTTCCTCTTGAATTTGGGACCTCTAGTCACCCAATTCAGTTGCTTGTTTGTTCAACTCCAGCTGCTCCTCCTCCTAAACTTCCTAAACTCCCTCTTAAACACCATCCCAAAGTTCTTCCTTCTCCAATTACAAAGGCACCAACACCACCTGTTGTACCTCCATATACATGTACCAAAAACACACACAGTATAAGCCCCACCTGTTAAGCCTCCACATGCTAAACCCCCAGCAACACCCCCACAAAAGAAACCACCAACTGGGAAGCCACCACCAAAGAAGAACCAACTCTAAAACCCCCAAAGAAGTCTCCAACTCTAAAACCCCCAAAACAAATATACTGGACAAACGACAAAGATATGCAAGTGTTTGTACTCAATTATTAAGCAAAATAAAAATGTATTGGACAATGAATAAAAATATATTGGATAACGCAGACAACAATGAAAGCACAAATCAAAAGTTTAAACCGAATATGCCGAGAAATAGTGATAAATAAAATCACAATTCATAATAGAAATACCAATAAGAATTTAGATAGTGATGAACTATATTGCACTTTACCAGCGTCTCAGGCATCATTATAAAATATGAGCGATATCTGGTTTTATGCCTCACTCTTGGAGCATCCAGGAAAATCGCAAGGTCAAACAGTAGGAGCACTAATATACATCTGGTCTAGCAAACAACCTTCATATTACTAAGTCAGAGAAACTCCAACATTGCCTCATCATTAGTGTTACCACATTCTAAACTGACTTTTAGAACTTCAGAGAAATGCGGGAAATGCAATTCTAGTAGATAACGTGACAAACATCTACAAAAAAGAAATTCACAACTTCTCCAAGAGCCAATTTCAATGTTAATATGCAGATAGCATGAGTTTTGTCTCAAATCATTCAAGATACTCTTCCCATCTTCCAAACGCTGATCATAATATTTGGGATTTCCACTTTGATTAAATTCTGTGTGTTTGACTACATATGCAAGCAAATAATATACTATAGCTGGGTAACCAAAATACACATAAATCGTTAAACATCTCAGATGGAAACCCCGTACACTATCAATGTCAGGTGCTCAACAAAGGCTCCACACTTAGTTTTAGCTTGTGTCAAAATTTAACTGTCTAGCACGAATGTTTGTCGCTACACTATGATTAAATTGTTCATCTCCTGAAATAGTAGACTTATCACTTTCACATAGAATCCATTAGTAAACTAAATTCTAATGCCATTTAGCATTTTGGTTCTTCTGCCCCTGCTCATCATCATAAAATTCGCATTTTATGCATATAATATGACCAAAAATTATGAGATAATTGTTTCAACTATAATCACGTTTGCATTATATGTACTTGAAATTAGTGAGATGAACCAAAATAGCCCTTCTTCATTCATAATATGTACTTGAAATTAGTGAGATGAACCAAAATAGCCCTTCTTCATTCATAATATGTACTTGAAATTAGTGAGATAAAACATAAATAGATGTTATATTTGTCCTAAAAACACAAATCATGGAAACCCCCTAATGTTATATTTATCAAAGAAACACAATCATGGAAAATCCCTAAAAGTTACAAAACCCTAGAAATTCAAATTACATACAAAATAATTTAATCAAATTAAGGTGTTGTAATCACATACCTAATCGAAGAAAACGGAAATCCAACTAATTTATCACCGGTTAGATTAGTCTGACCACCATCACTGGATTCTTGTACACCATCGATGGATCCTTGTCGCGAGAGAAGAATGAGAAGCTTTAGTGTTTGGGTATAATGGCTATTTTGATAAAATCATAAGGGCTGCTTAGTAATTTAATCGTTGAATAAAATTAGAGTCAGATGAACGGCCATTATCTCTTCTGTCATAAATCCAACGACTAAAGTTAACAGCAAACACGGGAATTTTTTTCGGAGATTTTTATCATCTGACGGCTGCGGTCTGAAGTTGGAGAATCCAAGGGTTACGAATAGTGAGCTTTATAGATTGTGTTACTTTCATTGAAAGGGGGGGAGATTTTAAATCTCTTCAACTTGGCTAAAAAAATAAAAGCATCATTTCCTTCCATATCTACTTCCCAAGATTGTTTAACAAACTCCAGAAAGTCAGGATGAGTAAGCCAAACTTTTAAAGCTCTAAATGGAACATTTTGAGGTTTTGGAATGTCTGCATTAGCACCCAACAATATACTGTGATCTGAAACTCCTCTTGTACCTACTTTGTACCCCCAACTTGGAAAAAGATCAATCCATTTTTCATTATAAGTAGCTCTATCCAACATACTAACAATTCTCTTCCTTCCACATCTGTTATTACTCCAAGTAAACTCCAAGCCTGTTTTTGGAGCTTGCATTAAACCACAATAACTAAGACAATCACTGAATTCTAACATAGAGATTGATAAAGGTTTCAAACCTCCCATCTTTTCTTCTAACCTTAAGACTGTATTGAAATCACCAATGACCAACCAAGGCTTGTTCATGTTACTAATAACTGCCAACTCTTCCCATAACTCTCTTCTATGTACTGTTAAACAAGCAGCATGTATACCAGTAACTAGTACACCACCAATCTCCACTGTAATTGATTGACTGGTACTTGAAATAACCACTGGAGCATTAATAGTAGAGCTCCACAAAATCCAAATATTTCCTTTCCTACCCTCTTCTGAATTATGCACAACTGAACTATGCATTCCAGGAAGCCTCAAACTTCTCACAAATTCAGTAGAGTAACAAACTTTTGGTTCAGCTAAAATAACTACAGAAGGACTAAAATTATGAACTAAACTTTTTAGTTTGTCTTTGGCTTTAGATCTCCTTAAGCCTCTGACATTCCAAAAACATACTCTCATCTTTTAGTTTTTGGGTTAGAGGTAGGATTCTTACCCCTCTTATTACCATTATTTTTCCCTGAATTATCCTTGTTTGTTGCTTGATTTCTAGTATTATGACAAACAACAAAATCTACCTTCTCATTATTTTCTTCTTCTTGAGACTTAGAGGTTGAAGGAGAGCTTTCATTTCTAAAAGAAACAGCTTCAGAAGTATTATTCACTGAGCTACAAGGAGGTACAATATGTACCACATTATTAACTGATGGTACCCCTGCAAAAGCTGCCACAACTTTTGTAGCTTCCAGAGTTGGAAACTCAAAGCAAGAATTAAAAACTTCTTCATTCATCTCCTGAAAAATTTGAGTACCACCCACTGCTTGACCTTCACCAGTGTTAGAGTCATCCACACCCTGCAAAGAATGAAAACTGCCAGATGAAATATTTACTCCTAATGGTGGAACCACATCATCAACTAAGTCACCATCTAGGTATTCAACATTTTCTACACAAAACTCAGTTACTATAGATTGCACTATATGTTCTTCAACTGTAGAACTAGAACCAGGACATAGATCAAAAGGACCAGTGTTCTCCTTATCCTTGTTTCTATTATTCCTTTTTGGTCTATAAACTTGTTGGAAAGTCTTATTTTCTTCATTTGAAGTACCTCTTTTCTTTATTCTGTAATTATCCTCAACATGACCAACAGTACTACAAAAATCACAAAATTCAGGTTTCTTAGCTATTACCACTTCTTGTAAAAACTCGCCATACTTACTCTTGATTTTAACTTTCTCATGAATAGGTTTAGTCATATCAACTTCTATCAAAACACTTGCATAATACCCATTTTTCTTATTTAATGTATTATCATCTATTTTGACTGGCCTCCCAATCCCTCTAGCAATTGACATTAATATCTTCTCCTTCCAATATTCAATAGCCAACCCAGAAAATTTGACCCAAACAAAAGCTGTTGTTGATTTCTGAATATCTGGATTAAATTTTTTTTCCCAATCCCTAACTTTCAAAATCTGAGAATCAACAGGCCAAAATCCTTTCCAGATATATTGTTTATCCAAATCATTTTCCAGACTAATTATAAAAAAACCTTTACCAATCGGTATAAGATGAAACTTCCCTGTTAATTTCCATTGACCTCTGAGAATACCTTCAGCATCTTCAATCTTTAACTTACTCAAGTCCAACCTTCCTATCAAACTAAAATTCCATTCACTTATGCTTTCATCCAAATCTTCATCCACCATAGGGATTTCAGGATAATCCACTTCATTGACTTTATTAAGAACTGACTCATCTTCGGATCCCATTTTTTCTGAAAAATGCTTCAGAAATTCAATTTTCCGACAGATAAGTGAATGATTTAGTGATAATTAATACCACCAATCATTAGAAAGAATTAATAGAAACAAATGATTTGAAAATTAAATTCAACCAGTTAAGGAATCAATGTAGATCTGAAAAATTTATGAAACGTCACACCCTAACCCGGTCAACTCAGAGCAAAAGTCAAGGAGAGAGAAAATTTTAAGTCTGAAAAACTGTCGGGACTATTACTACTGATCAAAAGGATGACATTTATTTTATATATATTTTGTTTTTATTTATTTTTATAAAATAAGCATGAGCACATGCATTCTTGCATTTCATTTTCGCATCGTCAGATGTCCAAATTTTAGCGAAACAAGTGGCTAGTAAGGTGAACCCGTGCCGTCAGCCTTATGGGATTTACCAGCTGAACCACCAAAAGCCTTAGCCTAGTATCGAAAAAGACTAGTCTAACTATGTCTGAGGTATATTTTGCTAAGGTAACCCAAGCCTACCTGAGAATTAGTGGAACCTGCATGCATGTAGTTGAACATAAACACTTTATCCATTAGGTTGACTTAAGCATTTCATTTTATGCTATGATTGTGAAACCTTTTGGTGTACAAATTGTGTTTATCATGCTTTCCTTTGATTTGGTTTGCTAGTATATTACACCATGCTTTGGTTTGCTAGTCTATTATACCATGCTAGGCTATGATTTGATTTGCTAGTCTGTTACGCGATGCTTTGGTCTGCTAGTTTGTTATGATAGTAGCCGATCAATCTGGATCCCCATATAGTAATTCGATCCTACCAGACCTACACTTAGTAGTCCAGCCCGAGTTGTTTTACCCAACAAGTTCTCGGAGTGGTTCGTACGAGCTTTTCACAGACTATTGTTACAACCCATTGGTTCAGTCCACAGGGCATGTAGGCCCTATACTCACTTGTATCCAAGTTCACCCTATTGGGCTAGTTCAAACGTTCACCAATGGGCCTCCATTATGTTAGAGATGTTGTGCCCACATAATTTGTTTGTAGCAAGGCCTCCAATATTTTACGGTCGAAGAAGCGCCTTTATGTTAATAAAAAGGCCTTCAATATTTTCGTAGTAGGGCCTCCAATAGTTTAGTTTCTGGGCTACCACTATCGGACTGCAACATTATTTTGCCTACATTAGTTTTGTACGAGATACAAATCTTTCCTACCTGAAGCAATGATTATAGTAAACATTTGTTTGATTACTCTGGTAACTTTATGAATTGCTTGCTTCCCTCATATGTTTACTTTTTCTGATATCATATGCTTGGTTATTTTTTGTATATATTCCTTGTCTATCAATGTTATATATGTACTATTTAAATGTCTAGCTGATAGTGGAACCACCAACACTATCTTAAGAAATAGACAACTGTTAGTTGAATTAATTCCTTATAGTACCTCTGTGACTACGATGATTGAATCATCTCAAGTGATTATTGAGCGAAGTAATGCTCAATTCGTGTTGCCAAATAACACAACGATTAAAGTCACAGAAGCTCTATATGCACCAAGAGCTAATCGCACCTTGTTGAGTTTCAAGGATATCCATGCAAGCAGTTATCCTTCGAAAACCAACTGTGAAAATGGAATTGAATAATATTATATCTAATGCAAAGAAATGTATTTTAGAGAAGTCAATGAGTCACTATAGTGGTTTGTATACCACTACGATAAGGATTGTCGAATCCCATGTTGTTACCAACGATAAACTGTTGAAAACTGACTCTTACAAGCTTTGGCACGACCGATTGGGGACACCCAATAGTCATTATAAGATGATCTGTGTTTCTAAAAGAACTCACACAGACGTCCATTTTCTAGAATAAATGGGACAAAATATTGTTATTATGCAGAGAACATTGTGTTATCTAAAGTAACTTATGCACAATTTTTACCTTCTAAAGTAAGTGAAGTGCAATCTTCGCCTTCTAAAGTATTTGAAGGGTATTTTCTCCCATTTTATTTGTTGTCCTTGTCTAAGGCACATCACTTATTTTCCAAAGCTTGCTCTTTAACAAAGACATGATCGAGACCATCCTATGCTAAAGATATCAAAGAAAACATTCCATTTTTACGAAAAATACAAGGTGATATTTGTGGACCTATATATACTGCCAGAGTGCGGACCATTCATGTATTTTATGGTTCTGGTTGATTCTTTTGTCCACAAGAAATGCTGCATTTGCAATGCTCCCAGCACATACTATACGTTTAAGGGCTCACCACCCTGATTATCTAATTACGTCTATCAGACTTGAAAATGCTGGAGAATTCACATCTAAAGGATTTGATGATTTTTTTTTATGTCCAATGAAATTGATATAGAGCATCTCGTATCCCATAAAAACTCAAAATGGTCTCGCATAAGCTACCATCAAAATGTCTAGATGATAGCTAGGGCACTAGTTATGCACTACAACCTGCCTGTTACTGCTTGAGGGTACGTCATTGCATGCAGCTTACTTATTCGCTTTATACCCACTGCTAGCCAACCATTTCATGCGTACCAGTTGGTAACTGGATATGAGCCTGATATTTTGTATTTACACATATTTACGCATTTTTGGATGTGCGGTATATGTGCCTATTACGCCCCCACAACGTACTAAGATGGGTCAATAAAGACGAATAAATATTTATGTTGGCCGCTAATTTGAACCTTTGACAGGCGATCTCTTTACCGCTAGATTTGCGGATTGTCACTTTGATGAGACAACCTTCCCGTCGTTAGGGGGAGGTAAGGAAAAGAATTTCCTATGGGAACGACAAGAATTGTCGTGGTGTGTTTCCCACGTTGTCTCATCTTGATCCCCGCACTTCATAGAGTGAAACGAAATATCGATATTCAGAATATGGCTGTTTCAATTGCCTGGTGCATTTACTGATATCGCTAAAGTGACGAGGTCACACATACCAATTGCAAACGTGCCTGCAAGGGTTAGTAATCCTTAACTAAGGATATGCACCATAAACTAAAGTGTTGCAACTACACTTTGTGGAAGTGTGGTTGAGGCCGTGGCTCCAACAAGGATGTTGGAGAGACCACTAGGTTCGATTAATACTCACCTAGAAGAAAGTGGTTGAGTAAGGCACAATCTAACTATTCATGTCATCTGAAATTATCTCATAATATTGTCTTTAAATATGTCCATGAATCAAACTGGAGGACGCTCCAAAGTTTTAAATGATTCTAAAGAACAATGAAATCCCGTTGGATTATGAGAATGCACATGAGTCAAGGAAAGGATCATGCATGCATAGTGATGATATAATTCATACATAGTTGCTCCACAATAGAGCACGATGAGATCGAACTATGCTTTATATTGATTAAATATAGCATATTGGCCTACGCAATCCAGGAAGAACTTAGTTCTTTGACAAATATACAGGTATTTGGTATGGTAGTGCTAACCACCAAGTGTAAATCCTGAGGGACATATATGATTATTTGTCACAAAGCGTAGTGAGAATAATGTAGTCTTAAAATACAAAGACTCGCCTTGTGGCGCGAGGTTTCTCACAAACCCCTGGATCTCTTATAAAGTTTTTACTAGTCTCAGAAAGACTTGAAATTAAGTTTATTGATGTGGTTATATCATATCTCTATGGGGATCTTGATTCAGAGATATTTATGAAAGTGTCAGATGACCTTACATTGCCCAAATCAAGTAACTCTAAACTATGGAGTGCGTTTGAAATTCAATTGAAATGCTCACTTTATGGATTAAAATAATCCGAGAGGATGTGGTATACCCGTCTAAGTGATTATTTGATTCAGAAGGGATATATAGTTAATGTACCCCTGCGTATTTATAAAGAAAACAAGTGTCCAGATTTGGTTGTCGTTGTCTACGATATGAACATAGTAGGCACTATTGACGAAGTTACAGAAACCACGAGCTATTTGAAATCCTAATTAAAGATGAAAGATCTTGGGAAAACTCGGATGTGTCTACGATTTAAGCTAGAACATCGAGTTTGTGGAATACTAATCCACCAGTCTGCATATGTCCAAAAGATACTCAGGCAATTTAATATGGACAATGTGCATCCGGCTAGCACTCCCATGATTGGTCGAAGTTTAAATGTACATTAATATCAATTTTGTCCAAAGAAAGGTGACGAAGATGTGTTGGTGTTGATGGTGGTTTTTGGCGAGGAGGTTGCAAGAGTAATTTTGCATCAATTTCTGGCATCTTGGCATCATCAGGCGAATGGCTCAAGGCAAGGTATGAATTTATTTACAATAGGGATAAAAGAATTGGCCACCATAGCCATATGTTTGATCTTTCACGACCATAGCCTAGTGTCATGGTCCACATCCCTAGCCTACACGCATCCACCCTAGCCTATGCGGCCATTGGCCTACACGGCCAGCTCATGCATCCTGCTCACGTCCCATCCTGGACACGTCCTAGCTAGCCTAGCCTATGCACACATCCTAGTCCATGCACGCATCCTAGCCCATGCGTCCTAGCCTATGTGTCCTTTCTCCATGCACGCATCCTTGTTCCCGCACCCTTGCTAGGCTGGCCCACATGGCCATTTGCATCCCATCTCCTTACGTCCCTGACTTTGCCTTGGTCGTGGCTCAGGCCACGGCCCCACGTTTTGGACTTGGCCGTAGCTTAGGCTACCGCCCCACTTTTATTGCTTAGCCGTGATTTAGGTCGCGGCCCCACTTTCTTTGGTTGGCCATAACCTAATATCATGGTCCCACTTTGTTGGCTTGGCTGTAGCTTAGGCTGCGGCCCCACTTTTATAGCTTGGTCATGGTTAGCACCATGTCCCACATTCTTACCCTGGCTGTGGCGTGAACCACGACCCCACTTTTATAGCTAGGTCATAGCGCATGCTATGAACCACTTTTATTACTCGGCCATAACTCATGATATGGCCCCACTTTTGTGGCTTGGCCGTGGTTGTTACCACCGCCCCACTTTTCCCTCTTGAGTCACGGCCCCACTTTCGCCTCTTGAGCCACGACCCCACTTTTATCACTTGGTCAAAACTCTTGCTTGACCTCACTTTTATAGGTCGGCCATAAAACAATACTATGGCCCACTTTTATCCCATGGCCATAGCTTGAGGGTCCCACTTCTTACTCTTTGAGCTACCTCTACTTATGGGTCCCACTGATCCAAGTCCTAGATGGTTATGGTCTTTATTGAATCCATGATATTCCAGTTTCCTAATCAAATTCGGAAATCTGACAGATTACGAATTACTTTAAAGAACGATTGACACGGTCTAATCCGTAAGGATTCGGGAGAAACTTCCTTCATGGAAGTTGTTCATCTGCGAGTTTCCCATGACATACTAAACTTTCATAATTTTAGAAAATATAGGCTGGCCTGGGCGATTTTTAGAGTAAGTGACGTGCAAACTGTCTAGAAATCTGAATATGACGTAATGTTATGGTTCATCCCTATACATCCTATAGCCAAATTCCTAATAAGATTGTTATGCTATGTAATATAGCTTATTATCATTCATGTGTCCTATCTTTAGGCCTTGAATTGGCAATGCTCATGCATTTTTGGTTGTGGCTACGCTGTGTTAGCATAACCTGACTTTTTCCTGATTATAGACTTGCTTCTATAATTAGTGCTACATTTCTTAATCATGGCTCATGGCTATGACTTATATTATTTTAGACATCCATATGTCTCCATTACTCAGAGAATTGGTGCATTATATGCCACAAGCCAATTTTTCATATTTATGGCATACAGAAAGTCGTATTTACTTGACTATTGCCACAGAGGGTTGCTGAAATGGTGATTACATAGCTCAATCCTTAGACTATTCTCATTGGTTTAAATGGCGATTGCCCGGCTCAATCCTTAGACCAATCCTAAAAGATATTCCCAAGCTTATCGCTTAAATCTCTATCTATATGCAAAGTCTTAAGTTTACCAATAAATGGTACGACTTGCACTTTAGTCAGCTTTGACTTAATATATATTCAACACTTAACAAATCTTACGAGAGTCAAGTAAGTTACATGGGGGGGTATATTTTAGGGTTTTGGTTTGGCGGTCTACGGCACGTGTGATTGCAACGGCCCAATCACTCAACTGGAAAGAAACTAAGTCGTGTGAACGTTGTTAGAAAGATGGGATGAGAAAGTGGGTTGTTAGTCTTCCCTAATATTAGGTGCAAGACTCTTAACAGTTTCCCCACTTACTCCACACTCCCACTCTTCCACTTCTTCCGCTTCTTACGAGATCAGTTGGAATTCTATTGCTATAAATAGGTCACTCGACCAATTTGGAAAAACAAGTTCATCAGAACAAACATTTCAATTCAGTACAGTGCAATCAATTCATCTCATCGATAATTGATTAACTCTTCTCATTCAGCATTCAATATCTAGTGAGAACTGAATATCCATTCTTTTAGCAACTTTATTCACAACATCACAGAAATCATAGCAATTCTCTGATCTCATCTTTCTCAGCTTCCCTCCCTTAAACCAACCCTATTTCCTCTTCTTGTAACTGAAGCAATACTCGAACGGCCATTTCTTGGTTTCAGCGAGTCTTGTTCGATCTTGACCTCTCGAATACCATTACAACTTCATACTATATCATTACAATTTCACACTTTACCCCTCAAATTCCCTTTATTGTTTTACACCTAAAACATTTGGCGACCACAGTGGGAGGTCATTATCTCAGTTGTAAGAAAAAATGGTTGAAACTAGGAGGCAGAGTTCAGAGAACACAAACTCTCTAAATATCACCAGTGGTCCCACAACCTCATCTGTTACAAGTGGGGCTACCAATACTCGTGTCAGTGGCGTCACCAGCTCTGCTGGTCCCACCATCCAAAACGTGAGTCATATCACGTCCCAAAACCCTAATGTTGCGGTTACCTCACCTCATGTTGTGGGGGCCACTTCATCCCCTTCCTTTATGGCCTCCCAACCTCATGTTGTGGGGTCCACTTCATCTCTATCCCCTGCTACCATGGCTACCCTACCTCATGTTGTGGGGACCACCACCGCTGCCGCCTCTGCTACCACGGTTATGGGAGCCACCTTCACTCCTATAGGACCGCCTCTACAACTCCTGGTAATCCTTACACTCCTATCTCAAGCCGCACATAAGCTTTTTCTTTGGGCCCCGCACTGGAGAAACAAGGAGTACTGAGAATTCACCTAGCATGGCGGATCTAATGAAGACTCAACAAGATCTAGCCCTAAGTCAGAATAGCATGGTGAAAACCCAATTGGAGTGCTATCCTGTTTGAGAACTCTCTCAGAACGATTAGCACCACCAACAAATTCACTACACCATATTTGGCTGTATGCAACAGCCAGTTTCAGTTGCGTAGTTGACTCGCAACACCAGCGAGCCGTTGCTATACATGGTGTTTCTAAATTTAGCAACGGTAATGTTGCCGTTGCTTAATTTTGGTAGCAACAGTTTGGCAACGGCTGGAGTTATGTTGCTACAATTTTTACTAGCAACATCGTTTGGCCGTTTCTAAATTTTTACCATTTGTTGCGAAGACTTGACTCAGTCAGCCAAGACTGACTTCAGTTTACCATGGTGAAAATGTAGCAACAGTTTGATCACCGTTGCTAGACTTTGACTGGTCAACGAAGACCAAATTAAGCAACGACCAGTTTCTGTTGCGTATTTTTTACCAGGAAAAAAAAATATTTTTTATTTGTTTTTTACCCCCAATATTTACCCTGCTGTGATTTCACCCTGCAGTTACCCAAACCCCCAACAATTGTTTCATTCATTCAATCAATCAATTTGTTCACAATCATTCTCCTCATTCAATATATATACAGCAAAATTATAAACTTGAATAGAACTACAATGATGAATTCCACATATCACATTCAATGATGAACTACATGATGAATTCAATGTGTAATATATCACATCACAGTTACAGAGATGAAAAAGAAAAAAAGCTAGACAAGTCGAGATACCTGTCTTTGCCGAAGTTGTCGAAATGAGGGCTGCAAAGGAAAAGCTACATCCGTCGACATGGTAACAACCTTAAGAATTTAAACCGGTATTGATTGTCCCTTGCTACTGTAAAATGTAGCACAACCATTTGCATACATACTTCAATATAGCAAGGGACAGTCAATACAGCTCAAATCAATAAGGTTAAGGAATTTGCACAGTAAGGCCTTGGCTTTGTTGTACCTTCCATATAGCTGAAACTGCATGATATCCCTGCAATTGTTAACCATTGTATCCAATATTCAGAAACCTTAACTTAGAACAACAAAATTTGCCTAATTGATGTGATACAGGAGAGGTCATATACCTGTCATCCAAATGCATTCTTATCCTTCACTGTACCCTAGCCTTTCCATTTGCATAAGCCCGCAGCACAATACCTCGCACGAAAGTATAAACCAAATGTCAATATAGAGAAATTGATCAATATCAGAGGCAAAAACAAATGAAAGTAGCTAGATAAGTACTTACCAGGGATTGTTGTTCCCCCGGGTGGCTACTACCGCTTCAGTGAACCTCAACTGCAATCACCTACACCATCACATTATAACACAAGACAAACATGTACAAATAAAATGAAAATGACAGAACATTATATTAAAACCCAAAAAGTGTTATCCAAAATAGTGGGAACTCAAGTATAAGAGTTAGTTTCCCTAAGCTAGGCACATATGCCTTTTCTGAGTTGTTCAGCAACATATGCTAAAAGTTAGAACATCCACAAAAAAAAAAGTAGCAGTAGAAGTAGTAGAAGCCATATATGTTTTTGCTTTATACATGCAGTATTAGATGGCATAGATATCCAAAAAAGAAACTTCTTCTAATCATATCTGCTGGATGACCTTGGATGAACCACAAATCCTCCAACTCCAATATCCTGAAAAGTCCTCGCAGGCCTGTTGGCTTTTGAACAAAACTCCTCTGGAAGCAGAATTTCATCCAGCAAAACCTTCACATGATTAGGCGATACGGGAGAGCCATGAGCAACAAGGGCTAAACTACCAACACAAACTGTACCCTTAGCAATAACTTCTTCATCCATGTTCAAAAGTGAAATCTTAGGCGTGCTCGACGAACCAGCACCAACTATACCACCATCAACTAATGATAGAGCAGGTGATAGAGAATCAAAACCTGTGTGAGCAATAACTTTTCCACGAGCAGCTGAAGCCGAGTGAGCAGGAGAATCAGTATGAGCAGTTGAACCATGGTGAGACTGAGCAGGTGTACCAGAGCAAGATGGTGAATTTGGCGAAGCCCCTAAGCCGTTTGAACCAACATACGAGCCATTTCCAGCTTTCATTTCTTTGATAATGTGACACAATGAGCCAAACCCTTCAATCAGAATCTCCATCTTCCCACCTAGATCTTTCACCTGATGTTTAATCTCCCCATCCGAAGCCTTCAATTCAGCAACTTTGGCACGCGCAGGAGCAGATAAATCATATTGGGTACGGGAGATAGGTCCAACAGCACGAACCCTTCCCCTTGTATCCTTTCCAAATGCTTTAAACAAAGGATCTACTTCATCTACTTCTTCTCCCGCATCAAGTTTTTCCTGTATCTCTAACTCTGCCTGCTTAAGCTCATCCTGTAATGTTGATATCAGATATAATAGGCTGTAATCAGTGATTAATGTACAAGTAAGACATTAAAAATATGGAAGATGCATAGTCTGACTTACACAGTATGGCTGTGCACAAGGTAGAATGCTTCCACCAGCTTGTTTGTGAGTTTCAAGCCACACAGCAGAGTTGGTGATTACCACTCCTGGGTTCGCTGCTTCCTGAAATTACAAATAAGATGAGCTTCAAGTTATTTTGTAGTATTGAGCTTCATAAATGAATAGAACATATTAGGAATAAAGATACGCACCATTTCAGCTCTCACCAAACTATGAGGTTTGCGGCCGGAGGTGTGAGTGTACTTATATTGTTTCCTTTTCCTCTTGTGTGAGACTCTGCTTTGTTGTTGCTTCGGGTCCTTCTCATTCTCACAGAAAACTATCCAGTCCTCTTCTTTTATGTTTGGAGGAACAAAGAGAAGTCTTTCTTCATGTGTATTCTGCTTATCATAATAGTCTCTTCGACACTCAAACTTGAGCCTCCTCCAAGGATCAGCCATGTTTTTGATCATAAGCACCTTTGAAGTTTCAGGTATTTGATAGGTTTCCTAACCAAATACAGATACATAAACTAGTTACATAAATGCAGATGTATGTATGTATGAACAAAAACTAGTTTCAGGAATTTGCACCTTAAGATCTCTCCAGACATCCTCCTTGTACTTGCTTGGCACTGGATGACGCATCACATTTATATCCGACTTAGCTTTGAAATGCCAGTAAAATGCCTCAGCTATCCACGGTACACTGTAAAACCTTTGAAGCCTCGCAATCACCGGAAAATACCTTAATGTCTTTTGAGCAACTTGCGTCAGTTTTCTCTCATCATTAAAAACTTTCTTATACCTAGGGTCCTGGCAATGTTTACACCTCACCAATGCATCATCATCCTTCCAAAATAACATGCAGTCATTCACACAAGCATCGTAGGTAATATAATCCATCCCTAGCTCTTGGATCATCTTCTTTATCTCATGGTACTTAGACGGCAACGTGTTTTCAGCAGGAAGCAACTCTTTCAGTAGTTCTAATAGCGCAGTAACACCATTGTCTGAAAACCCATACTGTGTCTTTATATTATTCAATTTTATAGCTGCATATAGTGCTGTCTTACCTTCAGGACAAGACGGGTACAAAGGTTCTCTTGCACGCTCGTAGAATGATTGTTTTTTCTTGCTATTGACATTCTCATCAACCCTAATATTCTCATCTAAGCCTATAGTAGGATCGACTTCAACATTCACAGTAGGATCTACTTCAACAGTATCAGCAACATCACCTACATCCTCAGCTACACTTGCTAGATTTTCAGTATTACCATTACTATTTTTATTTTTAACTACTAAGGTTTCCCCGTGAAAACGCCACATGGTATATGTTGAAAGAATGCCATATTTAAGCAAATGCAAATCAATCTCATGAATTGTCTTTAAACCTTTACCATTCTTACAACGTGTACAAGGACATGAAAACTTCGTACTGTTACCACCATTTCTAAGGACAAACTGTATGAATGACCTAACACCTCTAATATACGTTGCCGATTTAGGTCTGAAAGTCATCCAACCCTTATCAACAGTACATGGCATATTTGAATTACCCTACAATAGCAACATAACAATCAAAAAACACTCAATGTCCTGTGGTAGGGTGGCCGAATCCCTGAATACGACCATTTTCATTCTTTAGAGAACGAAGCAGAAGGTTCACCACAGGACATTATGTTGTTACACCCAAATCATCAAAACTAAGCCAATACAAAAATCATTATATGCTGCTATACAAGTTACTCTGCTATACAAAATGTCAAATAAATCTACTATCATACCAAATCACAGAAACTAAGCCAATACCAAATCTCTTAAAAAATTAACCTAATTTCAGTTTCATAAAAACCAACCCATAAATTTAAATTAACTGAATACTAAACCCAATTTCAGTTTCATAACACCAACATGCAAATCAAATACTTACAGAGTAATTCCAACAGCAGCAAATAAACCCTAATTTCACAACAACAGCAGCAGTACCTACAGAACAAGCAGAAACCATCAATCTTCTCTTAAAAACAACCATCAACTGAAACTTAAACTTAAACCCTTACTTTAAAAACAAACTTACACGATTAAGATATGAACCCTAATTTTAAAACTGGAAATTTGGCATTTAACCCTCTCCTCACTCTCCCTTACTCTCTTGACCCTGGGCTTCAAAGGTCCGGATTTTTTTTGAAGCCCAACTGAGCTGGAAGGTTTAATGGATAATGTCCAGGGTCAAACTGATAATTTCGCTCACATGACGTCATCAAATGATAACGTTTTGTGACTAAATTACCCTTCCAGCATTTAATTCAACGGATTTTTGAAAAAAGTATGTTTTTCAGTTGTTTGGTTTTAGAGATTCTGAAATCGAGAGAGAAGGCGAGCGAAAGTAACAGCACCACTCGATTTCAAATCGTGAAATTCTTATTCAAATCGTGATTTGATGTGTAGATTGTTAGGTTTGAAATCGTTTTTAGGTTTTGATTTTTAGGTTTGATTCGATCGATTCGTTTACGATAAAGTCTTCAGAAACGAATCAGCAGTTGAAGATCTTTTTTGTTTGATTCGCTCGATTCTTATTCAATTCTTGACTTCAAATTCTTCTCATAGTTTAAGGTAAGAGATCATTCGTCTTTTTCGTTTTTCATATCTGTTTTTTACTTTGTAAATTAAGGTAAGATGTTCGATATGTTTTTACTGTTGATTTTTAGGTCTCCTTCAGCTGAATTATCATATGAGATTAATCTGAAGTTTCAATATATCATCAATTTCTGAAGGTAAGAGATCAGTCATCTCTGTTTTTAATTATGTTGTTCTGTGGCTTTTAATTATGTTGTTTGTTTTGATCATCTAGATTTATTATCTACAATTGCCTAACTAGATTTATTATCTACATTTGCGTATCTACTAAGATCATTCATCTTGTTTTTACTTGTAATCTGAGTTCAGATTTTTTTTTGTGAACTTTTTTTTTTGTGTTGAGTTTTTTGAAGTGTTCATATACTCTTAACATCTAATTAAGTTTAACTAGTTTTTGCTTGTCAGTATGGTCTGTTAGTGTTTTCTCTATGATGTTATGTTTTTTAGTGTATACTGAACATAATAAGCATATGTGAAGTTAGTATGAACATGTTAATAAGCATCTCAAAAGGGTTGAAAAATTCATACATTACATTAAAATACATATGTGAAGTTAGTATGCACATGTTAATAAGCATTTTTTCTAAAGGATTGAAAATTCATACATTACAGTAAAATATGGCTATAAGTGCTACAGTTTCTCTATGATGCTATGTGTTTTTTTTTTTTAGTGTATACTGCAAATATGTGAAGTTAGTATGAACATGTTTTTTTTCAGCTGAATTTCTGAAGATAAAAAATCACGCAAAACAAAACCAGATTTGTATTACGAATGAGTTAGATTTACTATCTACTAAGATCACGCAAACAAAACCAGGTTACGATTACGAATGAGTTAGATTTACTATCTACATTTGCCTATCTACTAAGATCACGCAAACAAAACCAGATTTACGATTACGAATGGGTTAGATTTACTATCTACAACAACCTGTCTACTAAGATTATTCATTTTTTTGAAGTGTTCATATACTCTTAACATCCATTTAATAGATTATGTTTAACTAGTTTTTGCTTTGTATGTATGATCTGTTTTAGTGTTTCTCTATGATGCTATGTGTTTTTTTTTTTTT
>JAJJMA010241621.1:0-25932 GCA_023529015.1 Papaver nudicaule
TGGAGAGAGAGAACTACAGTGTCAGATGCTATAAGACTTGCCTTTGACAACAACCTTGTTTACACGTGACAGTATCTAAAGTGTAGCGATGGGTTAAGTAACCACATTTGACGGTCGGATTCGGATTTGGATGAGTTAGGCCTGTGGAAGTGCTTCACTCTGGTAGCTTTCAGTAGTTTGGGAATTTAATGTGTGGGACACATCATGGAAAACAGATAAACTTGTTAGCGCTCTTCCTAACTGGTAAACAAGTGAACTAGCCTTGCAAACCGGCGAATTGACAAGTTAGTCGGACAAGATAGAATCTCTATCAAGTGAGAGAGTTAAGGCGAGTTTGGTATTGCGGTGAATTTTATAAAAGTGATTTTTTGTTGTGTTGTGTTGTGCGTTGTTGTGCGTTGCTGTGCTGTGAAAATAAAGCAGTAGGACGTTTGGTAAATTATAATGTAGAAAGTGCTGCCTGACTAACAAACTGTAAATTCTGTTTGGTAAATTGTAATGTAAAAGTGCTGATGATGTAGTTAATGACGGAAATAGACATGCTTTAATTTTTTTTTTAGAAAAAGATACAATATAATTATAATAAATTGTATTTTTAATTCCAAAATATTTAAATAAATATAATGGTGATTATCTTATTTTTAAAGAAAATAGAGTGAAAAAATTGAAATAGGGAATATAGTAATATGTGCACAATATTCAAGGGTAAAATTTGTCATTTTAGTAAAATAACAAGGCTAAAATGGATAATCAACTAATTAAAATTAGGTGGGTCCACATCTTCTGCTTTTACTGAGTAGCTTTTAAAAACAGGCTAAAATGAAAGTGTTTTTCTCCAAAAGCACTTTGATTTTTTTTTACCAAACACAATTTTTACCAAAAATTGGTTACAAGTTTGTTACAAAGTGCTTTTGGTGGAAAAAAATCAATCCCAAACGGGGCTTTAATCTCGCTCGACATAATTCCCTTGCATTGTCTACCTCGCGCAACGTTATCTTCATTGCGATTCCGGTTTCATTCGGCGGTCCAACCCATGGGTGACCCATAATACTAGGCCCCTACACAAAAGACAGTTATTATTAAGTCATGAATTATAATAAAATTTAGAAGGACGAGTTTATTCTCATAATAAATATCTAAACGCAGTGTAACTTCCCAAAAACAGACCACCAGTTTCTGTTTTAGGAAAGAGAAACTAGATCTCATAACTCCTCCTCACCCGAAACCAAAAACAAACCACCGTAAACCCTCGAAAAAACAAAAAAAAAAAAAACAAATCAAATGAAGAACGAAAACCAGAGAATAACCAAAGAAATCGAAGAAAGAAAATAAAGAAAATAAGAGAAACGAAGAAGAAAAGAACGAAAACCAGTGAAACCAGAGAAAATCAGCGAGAAAAATGGATCTGGAAGGCAGAGAAAACAAAGAAATTGGATGATTCAGTTGTTCTATTGTTGTTCTGAGATTTTTCCTTCATTTTTCATCAATAGGTATAGTGTTTTCTTCATCAATTCTACTCGTTCAAGAGATCTATTACTGAAAAATGGAAATATGAAAACAAATGGTATAAATCAAATTTCCATTAATTTTTTTGATTTATTTTACAATTTTAATGTTATTCAAAATAATTTCTAGGGTTTTGAGATTTTTTTTTGAGATAATTGTTGAAAATTAAAATCATATCAGATGTTGTTGTTGTTGTTGTTGTTGATGAAAGATGTTTTATGTGTGTTTTTAGTTATGTGTAGTAACTAGTTACACATGTGATTGTTGATGTTGTTGTTGTTGTTGTTGTTGTTGATAAGAAAGTTTGTGTGCTTTAGTTATGTGTAGTTACCTGTTACACATTGTTTCTGTTGTTTTCAATTGGAAAAAAAATTTTAGAGATAAGTAACCAGATACACATGTTATTGTTGTTGTTGTTGCTTCTGTTATAAACTGAAAAAATGTTTTAGGGATATTTTTAGGTTGTGTAGTAAACAGATACACATGTTATTGTTGTTGTGGTTGTTGTTGTTGATGTTATAGGAAAGTTTATTTTTGTTTTAGTTATGTGTAGTGACTTGTTACACATTGTTGGTGTTGTTTGTGTTGTTGTTGTTGTTGATGTTCATGTTGTTGTGGACAGGCAAATTCAGGGGAGGTTTGAATCCGACGCAAGAGTTAATTTGTGAAATAAAGAAAGCAGGAGGTCTGCATCAAACGGTTTTGGATCTTTTAAACACAGCACCATATGGTCCATTTTTCTTGACTTTGTACAATGGAACTGATGTTGAAAGAAAGAAGAAGATAACTATAAGTCGTGACGGATTGAGGAAAATCTTCTCGTGTTACCATCCCACAGAAGATGATTTCTGCAGATTTAAAATTTGAGAGAATCATGCATCTTCGAAAATCGAGCAACTGGCTATAGTGTATGGAATGAACAGAATACAAACAAGAGTTGGTGACACCTTGCTTGGAGAATGGTTCATGAATTCAGAAATCAAGCTTATGAAATGTGAGTTATTCAAAAGATTTTTTTTAGGAGGTGCAAAGAAAGGATATAGAGGAAAAACATGTGGCGAAGAAAAGTATAGTTGATGCAATATTAAAAACCAGGAAGCGTGAAGAAGCTGATGATGATCAATGTGCGTCTGTCTCATTGGATTATACATTTGTTGTACTTTATTCTTCAATGAAATCAATGGAAACCAGGTTAAAGTGGAATACATTGGGATAATACAAGACGTCAAGATTACAAAGAAAATACCATGGGCTATGTTGGTCCATAATTATTTATTCGAGTCGATGTACCTGAAATACCAAAAGAACGAGATGAAGAATCTCTTGGGATGCATCTCGTATTTGGTGGTAAAGTAATTTGGTTTTGAAATTTGTTTTTATTATGTTATATAATATGAAGCTAATTGATATAGTTGTTTATTGTTCTCTGCAGCTTTGGTTTGCTGAAATAGCACCAGCTGATGTGATACTTCGACTAGAAGAAAGCAAGGAAGCTCTTCCTAGAGTAGCAAGGTGGTCAGTATCAGCAGTTTCAACCGCTCTAGAACGGATGGACGTGACAGTGTGGCATGTACGTTAAAAATAAAAAACTTGTTGTTGTTTTGAAGTTTTGAAGTTTTGATATGTCTGTAATATTGCATATGTACTGATTTGTTGCATATGCTTTGATTTGTTAAGTCTGTTGAAAAAATGCATGTGTACTGATTTAGTACAAATGCATTTTTCTGTAATGTCTGTAAATATGGCATGTGTACTGATTTGTTACACATGCTATAAATAATGTTTTTTTAATGTGTACTAACATTAAAAAAACTTCTATGTGCAACCAACTGATGGCTTTACTGCTGAATATTCACAACTGGAGAAGGAGTTGGGTATAACCTCAAGGACGCAGCGAGGATGAGATAAGCTTACAGTTGGCCGAGACGACTACACAGTTGCCTGCTGCTCGGTCTGAAAATGAACAGTTGCAGAAGCGTCAAGAAGAATTTCAGAAGAAGATGAGTGGAATACAAAAGCACGCGCAGAGCGGATTGGAGCATAACAGGGAGAAGTTCACACAAGATTTCGATCACATGTGCATGTACGGGAAGATTTCCAACTTAACTAAAGAGGAGGTGAGACCAAACTATGCACCTGAAGATTTGTACATCCCTGCTGATATCTTCGACAGTTTACCAGAAGAAGATAACAATGTGGTTGATCTTGCTGATAACAATGATCCTAAAGGTTGAAAATTCTACTTCATTTATATTTTGTTTATTTATCATTTACCATTTAAATTATAAATAGATTTTAATTTATCTTGTTGTTTCCTATAGGTTGCGTTTCGGAAACAAACAATCTTAGGGAGGTCCATCATACAACTCAAACAAGCGAAGCTGAAGGAACTCAGAATCCAGACATTGATCTAACTAGCAGCAGAGAAGCAGAAGGAACAGGCGAACAGAATTCAGAAATGATCTAACTGGCACCACAGAAGCAGAAGGAACAAGTGAAAAAATTGTTGTTAAAACTACAGTGGATTCGAGAACAAAGATGGTAGAGCAGCTGACCATATGTACAATTTGCATGTTATAAATGTTCTTCAAGAATTGTATCATAAATCATCTATAAGTGCAGATGGAGATGAACCGGCACGTGAAATCAATCTTGATTCAACAGAAACAGCGGAAGCTATCAAAACACCAGATGTTGATAATGGGTAAGTAAAAAAGTTTATTGTAGCTCCTGTATTGTTATGTGTAGATTACTTTCAAAAGTATCCATGTGTAGATTTCTTTTTGCTGCATTCTGAATCTATTACTCATCTGACAAAGCTAAAAAAAATGTTGCAGGAGAAACTCAGAAAGACGGAGATGATTGGGTGACTGGAATTTTAGATTCTGTCGTGCACGATATCAACAAAAATCTACCAACAGATGCGGATACGGGTAAGGAAAGCACTGATGCTGATGGCGAGGTGTATATGGGTAAGGAAACAACATATGTTGATGTCAATAAGGGTAAGTATAACTTCAACGACTATATTATAGTATGAGTTTCTAATTGATAAAAACTGAATTGATGTTATGAAACAACTGCCACAGGTGAACCCGGTGCAGTAACTCCACCTACTCCAACAATAACTGCACCAGAAACAATGAAAACACCAGTTTCATCTCTTACTACTGGTTAGTACTCGTATTGTATAAAGATCTCTGTTTCTTTCATGAATAGGATATATATGAGAGCTGGTGCAAGCCAAAAAAGCAGGGGTAGCAAAAAACTACACATGCATTATTACATGTGTAACAGTTCACTACGTATCCAGTTTAGCTAGCGTAGTGGACTGTTACACATGCAGTTTTGCATGTGTAGTGAACTGTTACAGATGAAAATTAGCGCATGCAGAGATAATTTTTTTTATTCTAACATTTAATATATTTGCACAGGTCCATCATTTTCACTTCATTTTCTGACTCCATCTCCAATAGTTTAAATTGCGGAAGAAGGTATTGACAAAGTTGTAGAAGATGAAGAAACAAAACAGTTGGTTGAAGAAGGGCCAAAGGAAGTTGCTGAAGCAGTACCATCCGATAAGTCTACACAACTGACAGAAAATTCTACACAAGATTCTCAAGCAACAGAATGCAGTGACAATCCTGAAGCATATCTGTTTGCCGAAAGATCAAATACTCTTAATGTGATAGAAGGTACTCCAACTATCAAAGATGCAGCTCCAGAGGATAAAGTAGAGGAACAAAGATCAATGGTGAAGAGGATCAAAGACAGAGAAAAAGAGGCTCCAAGAAAGAGGAGAAAATTTGATGAAGTAGGAAGGAAAAGACTTGCAGTGAGAAATAGAAATCCAAATGAAAAAACAATGGCTGAAATTTTCGATGAAAATTCATCAATCATACAAAGTTTAAGCAAAGAAAAGAAGGAAAAAGTATCAAAATACTTTCATGTGGAATATGAAACGTAAGTACCACTAAATAAATTAAACAAAAATATTTGTTTTGTTCAATTTTATTGATTACTTATAGTGTGCTTGATAACACATTGCAGTAACTTTTCTTGGGAATATACTTTGCGGGAACGAGCAGTTTCAATCAGTGGTGAGATGATGCTTCAGCTTACAAAGGATGTAAACCTGGAGAGTGAGTTTCTAGATATCTGTATGTACAACTTGAAGAACAGAATTTCCAGAAAAAAAGAATAATTTCACCAAGCAGCATTCCTCTCACCACAAGCATATGTGAGTCCCTATATCTCTTATCTTTGTACTTTTTTTTTGCGTTACGTTCCATTTTGCATGTTCACCATAGAAATCTTTTTGTTGGTTGATATTGTAATGTTCACTACACATGCATTATTGCATGTATAACAGTTAACTACACATCCAGTTTAGCTAGTGTAGTGATTTGTTACACAAGCAGTTTTGCATTTGTAGTGACCTGTTGCAGATGAAAAAATTAAGCAAAAGTGGTGATTATTCCAAAGTGTAACAGTTCACTACACATGCAGGTTGCCTTTTTAAGTGATGATGAAGAAGGACATGCATATTGGATGAACAACCTAGTACATGATTTAACTGCCAACACACTTAGAATCTTTGCTCCTGTGTGCCACGACAACAAACATTTTGCATTGCTAGAGTATCATGTAACACAGAAAAATGGTTGTACATGAATTCATGGAGCGTCAACACGAGCGAATGTGAGAAGCAAGCAAGGACGTATGCATCAAAGTTTCATATGAATACCATGAAGAATCAAGCAATAACTAAACAAGCATTGATAAAGACAAAACACATCATTGTTAATACAAACAACAGGGCAGCAAATATTATACCTTGCCCAGCTGAATCACAAACTCTCAATCATCAGCCAGTCTAAACCCCACATGAACCCCACATGCACGCGAAACGGAACCTGAACCTGAACCTAATTGTTTGGGAGGTGTTGGGAGCATATTAGTTCAAGGAAAATAAAATTTCGGTTAGCTGCAAATCCTCACGTTTCTTGGTACCATGTTTTCTCTCACTCTTGGTACCATGTACCATCTTCTGCATCCATATTAACAGTACCAATATAATGAGAAGTTGTCGATAACAGTAAGAATATAAGAATTATTCACTTCAGAGTTTGATTTAAAGCTAACATGAACATTGTTTTTATCAGCCTCAAAATCACAATCAGATGGAACTAAAGCAACACTCTTTCCTACAATTAACCCAATCATTACCAGATAACAAGCATACTACTCGGTGCATATGCACCGGGAGTTCCTAATGGTTTAGTCGTACCAATGACATTCCTTGCTCCTTAAAACACATTTTGTGTAAAACGAAATTAAATGAGCGAGTGTTTACAGTAATGGGGTTCGTACTATAGTCATTATAAATTTAGAATGTTCTCTATGTTTCTTATTGTAAGTGCAGTTATCTTAGTCTCCTGCCCATCTTTCCTGAAAAACGGTTTCGTTTTATCCAGTATTGTTGGTCTGCCAATACTTCTGCAAGTTTTGTGTATGATAAAATTATGAATTTGTTTATTCACATTTATAGAAATTTACTGCATGAAATGAAGAAATGCAAATTGTACCTGTTTATTGTGTATTTTTTCCAGTGCACTTTGATTTGACATCTTCAAACTCCATCAAAGTGAACATGTCATTTGGCATAAACGACGATTTATCTTTTGCTATCTTGCCAATATATAGTATCATATCCCATGACCTTTTTGTTCATCCACAACGTTAACAGACGGTGAGATCCAAGAGGATTTGCATTATCGAAGATTTCAACGTAACACCTCCCGGTTTTCGTTTATTTTAACGATAGAAAAACATATAGTCTTTTTGTATCATTGCGTGTATCTGATCTCCCTGTGAGAAGTTCCACGTACATTTTTAACTATTTAATGTGCAATTGTTGCTGTGGTGTTTAATATATAGGGATCATACCTTTTAATCGATGAGGATCATATGTAGACTTCGCAATTTACGTGTGTTGAAGTCTATGTCTTTCCATTTCTTTACAATACACATCTTGATTTTGCACCTGGTTCCTTCAGTAAGTTCCCTAATGGGATTGTAATTGCAGTTTCCATAATACCTGCATTTCATATGATACTACATGTTGTTTGATTCTGCCATTGCAAATCGATGTAAAACTTTGTCGAAATAACCTCGCGTATAAAACACCCACCTTGAACCTTGAAAGCCACAGTACATAGATGATATTCAAAACATTTATATAAAGCTTTCTTGACTCGAAAATTTGTGACTGTTGGTAGGGGTAGTTTAGTTAGTTATGGTTATAAAGCTTTCTTGACTCGAAAAAATGTGACTGTTGGTAGGAGTGAGGATTGCTTACTGGATTGTGTCTTATGGGAGCAGCCAATCAGTGAGCGGTGACAGGGATATGTTTTGATGTCATGGCTTCACTAGGATCAAGAATGAATGTATTTTTGACATGTGGATACTTGGGGGTCTGCTATTATTATATATAAAGATTACCAACGTTGTGTACTAACATTGGATACCAACTTCACAAACTAACATGTTTTACAAGTAAATTTTATCATCACATACAATACCAACATCTTTTACCAGTCCATTACTCCCATTAATCATAAAATTCAAAAATCCCCAAACTTCAAAATTATGGTTCTAATATTAGGCTTTCTAATCATCTACACATCGCAGTCCCCAGATTCCAAAATTAAGAATTCTAATATTACGCTTTCTAATCATCTACACATATACTGTGTTGGTATAAAATCTACATAGAGACTACACCAGACAGCCATAAAGATCGTGCATGAAAAATACAAATGAAATGATTACGAGGTGCAATACAGTGATTCGAGATTGACTTATATGAATGAGTAAAGCGGAGATCTTAACATTCATAAAACTTATATTTCGTTAATTACACTATATGAGAATTATGCTTCAAAAGCCTGAGGAGATACTAACCTAATCTCACTCACACGCCTTAGACTACAAAAATTCCAACCCTTACAATGACGTTCGAGCTCGCCTTATATAGGCCTAGCTGTAATACCCCGATTCGGCGGTGGTTGGCCGAATGATGGAATATAAGTAATGGTTTATCCTTTCATAACACCGAGGCCTTTTCAAGCATAATTAACTCAGCAGTTGGAAAAAACTCTGCAGTTAAGCGTGCTCGGGCGGGAGTAGTCCAGGGATGGGTGACCTCCTGGGAAGTTGCTGCCGGATGACCGCAGCGGTGCCCGTTGAAAACCCCACACTGCCGGATGACTGCAGTGGTTAAGTGGGCACAGTATCGGTGGAGGGACGGGTCGTTACAGATGGTATCAGAGCCGACGACGGTTCACCTGTCGAGGGTGGGAGAGTACGCTGGACAGGTTGTGTTCCAGGTAGCTCGTCTCATGAGGGGCAGGGAACGTCGGAGATCTGGGCTTGAAAAATATATTCCGGAGCCGAGGACGGCTCCAATTTAAAGGTGGTGGTATTGTAATACCCCGATTCGGCGGTGGTTGGCCGAATGATGGAATATAAGTAATGGTTTATCCTTTCATAACACCGAGGCCTTTTCAAGCATAATTAACTCAGCAGTTGGAAAAAACTCTGCAGTTAAGCGTGCTCGGGCGGGAGTAGTCCGCGGATGGGTGACCTCCCGGGAAGTTGCTGCCGGATAACCGCAGTGATGCCCTTTGAAAACCCCACACTGCCGGACGACCGCAGTGGCTAAGTGGGGACAATATCGGTGGAGGGACGGGTCGTTACACTAGCCGAAAGTGGATTATAGCTAATAAGACAAAATACTCAATCGTGGATGTGTCAGAGACTGTCGAGTAGGTCGGTGGTCAAGAGATCCCGAGATTATATTCACACCCCCCCTTCACAGTACGAAAACTAACGCCCCAAGGGGCAAACTCGTTATCTAGCGTCAAAAATGGCTCGTAGTGATGAAAGAATTTATCGGCGGTAAAATAAAACCTCGCAGTGGAACCAGCTTCAGAGTTATCTTCGGAACGAGAAACCCACTGATTGATAAGATGAATGGAACTGCAAGTAAGCTGCATTATTCCTCGAGGGCTAGGAAGAGAGCAGAGAATCTCGAGAAACAAAGGGTTGGAGGACCGATAGAAAGGAGGAATCAACCCAGCAGAAATCTGATGGAATGTAACCAAGAGTCTATCCTCGTTGCACTTGAACTCCTCAATTCTGGAGTCAGCCAGCTACCAGGGGCACCAACAGCTTTTATATCAAAAGAATCTGACATAAAGCCTAAATCCTTCATCATCGAGATAAGAATATCGACTTTAGAAGGAGATGCCATGAAAGGAAAAGCGAAAAGAAGTAAGGCAAGACTTGCCGGCGCCGGAAGTCGCAGAGGCAAGATTGATCAGGAGTTCACGAGATGATAAAATGGGAAAATGAGTTGTCTTTATGAAACAATAAGAAGATTAAAGCAAGGGGTACCAAAATAAAACACTAAAGAAGCACTCGATCAGAAGATAGGATTTCAAGGTTTTCGGGAAAAAAGAACGTCGGAGCTGTGGAAGAGAGTACGAAAGGGCTAAAGATTTTTAGAGGGAGAAAATAAAACTTAAATAGTAGAGGGAAACCGTCGCTACCAGTTGGAAGGTTAAAAGGTAGCTAAAATCTCGGGAACATACAGAACGTGTCATGAAACGTCACACTTGGCGGCTAGTGGGGTGCATGGCGAGTAGAGGAAGACGAAGAAGTAATTTCCTTCCCTAGCATCTTCGATACAAGGAAAGGAAATAGGCAAACTGTGGAGGGTAAAACACCCTCGGGACATGTGTCAAGATCAGAAGGACTTGGCCCAGCCAAAAGATGTCGCCGCAATTCTTCGGGTAAATCTGCAAAGTGACCTCGAGTAAGAGCTCGGCAAGAGAAGACTCGCGCAGACCGTCGAAGGATAGGGATGCGAAGCCATCTTCGGAGAGAACTCACCGAAGGAACCGCCTTACTCGACAAGCTCTGACATCCCCACGATTGAGTAGTTTGTCTTATTAGTTGTAAACCACTTCAGACTCGGCCTATATAAGGAGAACTTGAAAACCATTGTAGGGGTTGGATTTTTGGTGTAACCTAAGTCGTAAGAGTGAGATTAGGTTAGTTTCTCCTCAAGATTCTAAGGATCATATCCATGTACTGGTTAGAATGAAATGCAATTTATAGTTATGTTCTTATCATATATTGTTTCATATACCAGTTAGCTTTGGTCTTGTTCTTATTCTCTTCGTACTCATGCATGAAATGTAAAATTGCTATATGACCATAGTTCGATTATTAGATCTGATGGCTATTGCTGATGTACTCGCTACCCTCGTCATTTCAACTTTACTTATGTTAAACTAAAGAGGACAATTCGAAACATACAGTTAGTAATTAAGGTTGCAAACCCGGTATTGTTGACATAAGTCTTTAACAGCGGTTAAAGAAACTCCTAGGCCTCTAAAGCACGTCAGCTATGGGAATCAAGTGTGTGACAATCTGTGGGGGATCTAGAGACGTAAGGAGTGCGACAATAGCCAATTCGCTTGGAGGGCTAGAGTTGGTCTCTGCTATATCCCAAACCGAAGTCTATATTAGGCTAGTGTTTGTAGACAGTTTGTACTGTTTTGTGTTCAATCTGGACGAGGTCCCGAGGTATTTCTACATGTCGTAGTTTCCTCGTTAAAAAAATCTCTGGTGTCTTGTGTGCTTTACTTTCCGCATATATAATTAAAGCAAACACAAGAAGTACGTTATTAATAACCGTCGAGTTGGTCCATAATCCATCCAGGGGATTTACCAAGACTTGTCTTGAGTTGGACCGATCACTTGTGATCCCACTCCGGTTATTAGATTTGGATATTGATTTTTTAGATCGTCCATATCTTACCATAAGACTCACGAGCCCAAATGAAAAGTTGGTAGTATTTCGGTACCCCTTCTTTTTCAACTACAACTGCTACTGGTTCCACAAGGCAATCTAGACAGGACCAAGTTTGAAAATTGCCTGACAATGACTTTACTAAAGTCAATTTTGACGCCTCCTTTGACAAAGATAATGGTAATTTGGGAATTGGACTAATATACTTCTTTGATGCAGGTTGTTGCAACGTAGCAACAACAATTCCAGGAGTAGTTGTTGTCTGCTGATGAGGAGCAGGCTCAAGCCTTGGCAGCACCAGAGGCAATCAAACTTGCAAAACAGAAAGGAGTATGAAAACTGCATTTGGAGGGTGACTGTCTTAATGTGGTCAAGGCTATCATGGTACTATAGGTGCAATAAGATGGAAAAATAACAATATTGTCAGGACTGTAGGTATCTACTAGAAACATTTAATGAGTAGAAATGTACTCATGTGGTTAGAGAAGTTAATGGCATTGCAGATGTTATAGCTAAGGAAGCACGTAATGGTGTTAGTAGTTGTTTTTTTATTTCTACTGCTCTCATTAATGAGCAGCAAAATGTAAACTCTTAAATTCATCTAATTTTTTTTCTTCCTTTCTTATTAAAAAAAGGTTAACTAATTTGTGTTTACCTTTACTTAACAGTGAAAAATAATTAATTTGGATGATTCTGAACTGTCTTTTAATTCATGGCTTGCATCTACCAGCGGAAAGTGATGACTCCGAGACAGTTATTTCAGTTGATTCTCGTTATGTGGAAAGAATACATTTGGGCATCAACACATGTAACTCCATACTTGCCAGACTCTCCGCCCTAACTTCGGCCATCAAAGCTTACTCGACCTCGGTATCAACTTTGGATTTCTTGGACTCCGCCTTAACCTGACTGGATCAAAATTAATCTTGATGGCGCATCTAAAGGCAATCCTGGTGTCGCTGGAGCTGGAGTCATTCCTAGAAACTCCCATGCGGATCTACTTCAAGCACTGGCAGCCCCGTTGGGTTTTGGTCCATCCTTGGTTGCTGAATCATGGAGTTTCCTTCTAACGGCTAGATTGGATGTACGTAACCAATGGTCTTCTGTATGGTTTGAAGCGGACTCCAAAACACTTGTACACATCTTCCGTAATGGCACTCATTCAGCGCCGTGGTATCTTTGGGGAATTTTACATGAAACACTGCACCTGCTACAACAAATTCCTCGAATTAAACTCTCACATGTTTACAGGGAAGACAATAGAGCTACTGATGCACTGGCTAATGAGGCGGTCCGTAGACATTTACATAATTCTCCAATGTTATCTATTTGTATCTGACATTTGGTTACTCCTTCGTTCCTACATCAAATTGTCCTTGATGACAGGAATGGAAAATTGTGAATGGGGTAATATTCTCAATCTGATCCGAATCACAGAGGTGCAACCCGGTTTATCTCATTTCTCTTTCTCTCTCAAATGTGTGGTCTTGTCTTTCTCTCTCTAAAAAGTCCTCTCCTCAATGATCTCTTTAACGTCCTATTTATAGAGACTTCCTTTCACTCTTGGGTTGCCATGTGTCTTCTTGGTCACTTATTAACATAATTGCCACTCCTTACTTCTTAAATACCAAAAATGTCTAGACCCAAGCCCAATTGGGTAGACTCAACTAAGTAGGTATCAAGCCCATTGGGTCTTAATGAACTTGGGTCATCCACATTAGTCCCCTGACGGTTCGGGCGGGCAAAGTGTGCCGGGTCGACCGTCACCCATGGATACCCAAGTCCCCTAGCCGTCGCCCACGTCAACTCCCGTAATGTCGAGATCATGGCCTACGTGGCGGCGCACGTTCACGGCTGTGGGCATCGTGGTCTATGTGGCGAGCGGTTACACTTTTCCTCTCCATATAAATACTCTTTTACCTTTTCCCTTCTTAGCCAACTTTCCTTGGTTAAAAACCTTCTCCTTCTCTTCTTCTATTACCATGAGTGAACATGACGAGCCGTTACATAACGACACACTCGCCCCTAATTATGAGGACGAGGTTAATCCTGAAACCGCGCCAGAGGGAGAGGGCGCTCCAGCTCCTAATCTCAATGTCTTTCCCCCCCTGATCGGGGAGACGGCTTATTTTCCAAAGATCTGTTTGTACAGAGCGTTTCTCTTCAGAGCGCTTTTGTTCCTCTTCCTGGCGCCGAATATCTGGATGACTTCTTTAATCAGCGTCTCCTGAATCGATTACCGCCACCCTTACCAGCCGACCCGGAGTGGCTGTTGAAACCAGATAATGCCGAGTGGTCATTTCATCCCTACGAACAGATTCCTCGTCTAGCTATAAATCGCGGCGATTATGAGCTCCCTAACATTGTCTACAAGTCCACAGCGAAGCCTCAAGAGGGTTGGGGACCGTGGGTCGACTTTATTGAGGGCCACGAGTCCCACGCTCGCATACTAGAAAAAAATGGCGTTCTTGACGCCATCAAGGCGTCCAAATGTCGCTCCTGCAATCGTAGTAACCTCGATCTGACCAAGCTGGTCACGCGCTGGATTTCCCAGTTTCATACTTTTCTTTTCGCTTGGGGAGAGGCGACCATTACTCTCGAGGACGTGATTGCCTTTACTCTATTGCCCGTTCACGACACTTGTTATTGGCATCAGTCCGCCATTGCAGGGTGCATGCGTGAGAAGGATTGGGATTTGGTGGCTATCTTGAAGAAGTCCAAGGAGCTCGCGAGAGATGTTCCAGTTGAGGGAGCCGGGGACAACCCAGAGAAAGGTAAGGAACTTGAAGGTGCTCAGGACGACGACGTGGAAGGAGGCGAGGAACATGAAGGCGCTCGAGGTATATACATTTTCTGGCTCGTCTTCTACTCTTTCCTTGCCCTATACGAGTGTTTTTATTTCACGCAACTAATCCCCTTTTTATACCTTCTAGGTGAGGGTGATGGTGAGGCGACGACTTCAGGCAAATCAAAGAAAAGGCGCTCCTCTTACCCATTGTTCGTGAAGTATTGGGCACCGAAGATGGTGGAAGGTCGTTTTAAATGTCCGGATTACGGCGAGGATTCTGAGAAAGCACAGCTAGCAGCGTTTCTCCTCTTCTGGTTAAGTCATGATGTCTTTGAATTTAGTCCAGGGGACACAATCAAGGAGGAGCTTATGCCCATGGCCGTTTTGATGGCGCGTGGAGTATCCTTTCCTCTGGCTCCTATGTTCCCGGGTGGGCTTTACCACCATTTAGACCTGCTCGTGATCGATATCCAAAGGGCCGCTGATGTGCACACGGTCGAGACTTTCGTACCTGCCAGTTTCCTTCAGATGTGGTCCTGGGATCGGTTTCCAGGGTTCAGCCCGCCGGCACCGCCGCTTACCCTTCATGGCATTGAGGAACGGGTCGACGAAAATGGGGAAGCTTATCAGGATTCTATGGTGTATACTTATCCCCGCGCCCGCCTTTTTCAAACGAAAATCGCCCAAATTTCTTGACAGTATTTCCAATTATATGGATATTGGGACCAAATTTTGTTTTTCTCCATACACTAATGGTCGCGTCGGGCCTATTCCTTACACCTTTTACTCGGATGAAGAGGAAATCCTCGACTCTCGAAAGGTGAGGCAGGGGAGTGAAGTGGACTTCATTTTGTCAGTTACTTCTGGCTATCTTCCTGGGTTTTGTGGAGGCGCGTTCTCTATTGAGGCCTATAATTTCGATCGAGTTGTCCGCCAAGCAGGTTTTGATCAAGGGGTTCCTCCGCCTCCCTTACCTCTTCTTATCCTGAATGATGCCTCAATTGAGGTCTGTTATGATAGATTTGTCTATTCCGAAGGAGGTGCGCTTCGCTGCCGTCCAATCCCCTTTACCATCCGTTATCCAAAGCCTGCTCGAGAAACCCTTTGTGTTTCCACTGATTGGTATCTTTACTGGAATGAGCTTTTAACTCGTGTGATGAATTTTCTGGTTACTGCCCGTGTTATCTACCCCGCGCCGGATAAAGATGAGCTTTGCGAAATGCACCATGTTGGCCGATTTGTGCTTGAGAGGAGCGTAGCGGAACCTCTGAGGTTGGTTCCTGGGAACAAGGGTCGTGCTCGGATTTCTTCCGAGACAGCTTGGGGTCCTTTTCCTTTAGATCCCGATGCGGCTGTGAAGCTTAAGTCAAAGAGGAGGGCCCCCCATTCCTCCCCAAAAGCTGCTGGCGGTCAAGGACGATCGCGGACTACTCGAGTCCCCAAGCCATCTCCTTCAGCGCCCAGCGCTGTGCTGGACAAAGGCGATTTGGTGAGTGACCATTCTTTTGGTATATCGATTTGATATTCTGTGTTTGTGAGTGTCTTCCAGATATTTTGTTTACTTAAGTTTCTGCTTGCCCGTAGCCTGACGGCGCTCATGATCCAGGACCGCGTAAGCGGTCTCTGGAGGAATGGTTTAACATGCCCGAGTGTGAGTGGCGTGAGAAGGCCTTGATTGATAAACGAAACTGGGAAGCGGGTATAGTTCCCGTTCCTCGGTGTATAACCTCCCCTTCTAACAAGTCTTGTACTAAACAGGCGCGTCCACCGACCTCCTCGAAGAGAAAACGTGCCGCTTCCGTACAAACTCCAGCTCGTTCGAGTAACCCTGAGTTTGTTCGGGAATTTGAACGTCGTAATCGGAGCGCCGGTCCCAAACCTGCTGACGTTATGAATATAACGCGTTTACGTCCTTTAGTTTGTTCCATTAGGCGCAGTCATGTTAATTCCTTGGATTCTCCGACCGCTGTTTTGGAATCCTTCAGTTCATCGATGTCAGGGAGAGGACATCCAGTGGGCCCGTCTTCTCCTGATTTTGTACTGTCTGATCCAGGTATGCATTAAATTTTACACGTGGAGCGCATTTGCTCCCCTTTTTTAGGCAAGAGGAAAAAGAAATTTATTCTATATAAAGGCTCTAGTATCTGTTTCATTTCTCTGCGAACTAAGAGAGAATTTGAACTGGTATACGTTTTATCCTAGATTCCTTCGACGAGGATTATTCAGACGAGCAAGCAGGTGATCCAGACGTCGACGAGGAAGCGACCTCAGCGCCTATTGAGCAGGTGAGCCATGCCAACTTACCCTAGGTGTATTTTATCCCCTCCCCTCTTTTTGCTTTACTAACATTACTATTATCCTTATTTATTTTTGATAGGAAGCGGATATGGGAAAACGTGTGAACAAAGAAACTGACAGCGCGAGTAGTGAGAAACGCATGAGGAACTCTTTGCCTCCTAGAAATAACAAAATTGTCAATCGACCCTCGGCTTCAGCGGTGTTAGGTTCACCTGCCGCTACTGCGACCCGTTCTCCAGCTATTAATACGTCCCGCTCCTCCGCTGTTAAGACAGCTCGTACTGCTGCCGTTTTGCCTCTGTTTGAACGAGCCTTCGATCGGTCGGACATCGGTTTTGAGGATGAGGCTTTTGAGCTCGTTCATGGGTTTTGGGTTCCTTCGGTGCACGCGGGCACTTATACTAGAATCCTGAAACGTCATGGCCATATCGTGACTTCGAATATGGCGGGCAGTCTCGGTGCGTCGGTACAAGTAAAGATGGTCCGTGACCTACTAGTTGCGGCGGCTGGCCTATATGACGCTGCGCGGGACCCTCCTTCAGAGAGCCAGATGACAAAATGGGAGGGGGCTCTTTCCATTGCAGAGTATATGCAACTCAACGTTGCTTGGCTGCGGGAGCTATTGAAGAGAGCGAGAGCCACGCCTGATCCCAGAACCTCGAAGTTATCTGCCGAAATTGAGCAGTTGGTCCGTGAGAGGGAGCGGTTGACCACTGATGTACGAGTAGAAAATCTGCTTAAGCACTCAAGGTACTAAAGCCATCAGATATACTCGCACATACAGTATTTAGATGAAAATCAATGGTACGAAGACCATAAGAACAGCACCGAAGGTGCAGTGAATAGTAATTAAAGACCATATTCAAATAGTAAAGGCAAGATATAAGAAAGCTTTCTGTGTATTGATGATGCTGAGATTACATGAATTAAACCCTAAGGAACCAGAGGAGATTACAAACCTAATCTCCTTCTCGCTACTTAGGCTCAACCAAACAAGAATCCAACCCTTACAATGTTTTCCAAGCTCGCCTTATATAGGCCGAGCTTGGGTGGTTTACAGCTAATAAAGACAAACGACTCAATCGTGGTGGTGTCAGTTTCTGTCGAGTAAGGCGGTTCATACTCCGAGACTGAATCCTGGTCTTCGGTCCCCTGACATGGTCCGACCCCTTTCCACTCCGAGTCTTTACCTCGCTAAAGTATAGCCTCTCCTCCTTTATCAGTCTGAATCACCGCTGCTTATCCCTTTCGGTGTGTTATTGCTTCTCGGATGCGAGACACGTGGTCCGAGGGGTTTTCCCCCTACAGTTTGCCTCTTTCCTTATCCGAAGTTCGAAGAGATTTGGAGAAGGAAACTCTTGGCGTTCCGTCTTCTTCGACACGTGTCCTCGTCTTAATTCCTGACTGACACATGTACCTTCGCGTGCCTTTCGAAACCCTTTCTCTTCCTTTGACCTTCTGCCTGCTGTATAGGTTTTTCTCTCTCTATTTAAACCTGTCTTATCACTTCTTCTTCCCTCTCTCTTTTCTCTGTCCTGCACTGCTTCCCGAAGTGATTAAATCTCCTCTGCTCTGTTTTCTTCTGCACCTATGGTGGGTTTTTTGAGTTTATCATCGTCGCCTTGGTTTGATCCTCCTTTCTTAACTTTCTTTTCTGTTTTCAGGCCGCCGCCGATGCTTCTGCAACTGCTTCCTCAGGCCCTTCTGCTACTAGGGTATTTCCTTGCAAATTGGTAGATCCCCAAAAGATGGGATGGGAAGAAAGAGCTCGCGTTTATGGGTTTAAATCATCCCTTTTTTCTTGCACAACTTTAGGGAGGAAGATCCTATCCCCAGAATTGCTGGCTGATCAAAAGTGTAGTAATAGGAGATTAATCGTTTCCGGTGAACAACTCGGCGCCGGACTTCCCATTCCTTTATATAATCCATCCAACCCTCTCTTTTATATGATCTATTCCCACATCAATCCTCCATGTGGGGTAATGCAGTTGAACGGAAACTCCATCCGAGTCATCAGTGAGTGGGTTGCTCGCTCGGAGGGTAAATCTTATTATTATGAGAAGCTTCCCAAGAAGCTCCAACGCTCTCCCGAAGATTGGACCGTTGAAAATTTCTTCAAATGCTACAAGGTGGAGAAATCTTTGTCCAAAGAAAAAGCTCCCTGGAGCGTGAGCTTAGGTAAAATAGCCAATTCTTCTAATCCTCATGGCGATGTGGATCTTTCGGGATCCAAAAAGAATAACCTTCTTCGCCATTCTAGCGACGAGGTGTGGTTCACGAAACCTATGCTTATCGAAGGTCCAGTTTTGTATGGCTACGAAGATGAGGAAAGGAAAATCGAGCGTACGAAGTTTGAAGCTTTTCATCACCTCCCAGTTGTTGATTTCTATAGAATTTTCTTCTCCGAGGATGAGCGTGCCAAATCTCAGGTGAAGATTGCTCAAGCCAAAAAGAAGGTAAGGTGCATTTTGAAATTTCTTTGTATAATCCTTTCTTTTTTGGAGATTTGTCCTCACCCAAATTGTGTTTTCAGAAAGCAAATGAAGCGAAAGCGAAAGACCAAGAAGCTTCGGACGAAAGTGATGCTCCGAAGAAGAAAAGAAAAAGATCTTTGAAATCGGCGCCTGCTGAGAAGGGGGAAACTAATCAGGTGATAAACACTTCCTGCCTCAGTTATGCGTTAGGTATGGATATTTGCCTCTGTTTAGAACCTGATAAATTGGCTGCTTGTCAGCAGAGCGATGAGCTGGTCAGTGGTGATGATACTGCGAATTTATCCCCTCGTGAGCCGAGTCGAAAAAAGGGGAAAACCCTGGTTACGAAGAGGAAAGGTGCGAATGCTAGTTGTCCTATAACAACAGTTGTTACCCGAAGGCAAAATCGGAGACTTATTATTTACTCAGATGACGAGAAGACCGAAGATGATAAGACTCCAAAGGGAGAGAATCTTGGCCAAGGTGTACCAGGGACGTTGGATTCCCGAACTATGGTACCTTCGCGGGGACGTTCCTCTTTCGACGACGAAGCTTCCCATGTTGATCAACCAGAATTGAATTTGAATCAGTATGGGTCCAACATTGATACCCCTTTTGGTGTCTTCGCATCGAGTGCTCCTTCGATTCCTGACGCTGTTGGTCAGCAGTCGTGCCTTGGTTCTAAGAGTCGAATTTCTGAAGAGCCGAACGTACGTCGGAACCCTCCTACAAATGATTTATCTAGTCTTTTGAGAGCACATTCTGTGGATCCTCGGAAACATCCTTTGGACCCTTCTGTGTCTGTGTTTCTTGCCCAAGTATTTTCTGGTACTTTGGATAAGGATTCTGTGGCTTCTGTTGCTGCTTATCATCAATCATTTACTGAAGCTGTGAGTGTATCTCTGTTGTTGTTTTCGCTTTGTACGTGCGTTTGACATGTTGTTTATTGATGTTTTTCCCTTTCCTTGCTTGCAGCAACAATATCTTGGAAAGTTTTTGTTTGAACTTGCTGATGCCCGAGGCCTGGAGGTTGGTCGGTGTAACAAGGACATTCAAATTTTGAAACAAGAGAAGAAAAAACTTAAGAAAGAAGTGAATGAACTAAAGGAAAGTCTTAAGCTTGCTGTGTCTGAGCGAGACAGCTTTAAGGAGGATGCTGAGGTGCAGAGGGAACGAGCTTTTAAACTTGATGAGGGGCTGAAGCAGGCTCTTAGTTTGGGTGATAAAAAGGATGTCAAGATCTCTTCTTTGGAAAGTTATATCGAAGAGGAGGGGAATCACGCCTCTTTGTTTAGCCGCGAGCATGCCCGATTTGTATGTAGGAGTATGGGTATTCAACCACCCTATTATTATGATGGTATGGAAGATCCAGGTGCTGAGCTTGAGTCTGATAAAGATCTTATTTCGACTACCGAGGCTGAGTTTATAATGTCCGAGTTGCGAAAGGTGAGGCAAGCAGAGAATGTCCAAGCAGTAAATGACAATGCTGGAGATCATGAAGCTACCGATTTGGATCAAAAGGCTGGTGATGGTGTTGATTCCCAGAAGCTGGGTGTGATTGGTGAAAGCGTTAGCGAAGAGCCAGGGGGCAATAATGGTGGTGATGGGAGTGCGAAGGTGAATGACAAGTTTTCTGGCGATGAGCCGAAGGAGACGGAATGTACTGATGACTCTGGCAAAAACTCCGAGGTTATTGCTGAGGATGGAGATCCTGTTGATGAACTTAACAACATTATGGTTTCCCAGGTTTTGCATCTGTTTAAGGAAAATGGCAGCGATCCTGCGGCCTCGTCACGGAAGAATCCTTAGAGTGCTTGTCTTTTGATTATCCCGTTGTGATGATTTTTGTAAGATAGGAAGTGTATCTTCTAACTTTCTGGTGTCTGTTACTTTATATGTCTTATTGTTGTTCTTCTTCCTTTTGCCGTTTGTTGCTTTATGTCTTTCTTTTCATTGCCTGGTTTTGAGAGTAGCCCGTAAATGGTTCGTATGGCTCCTCGAGGTGCAACTTCGGGACTTACATCGATGTAGGAGAAAGTTACCAAGCTAGTGGGGGCATACAGATCACCCTTCCCAAAGGCTTTGAGTTACTCGCACTGGTTTTAAGCAAAACACTGGCTATTGATTTGCGTGGGTATCCATGTTACCTTAATGCACTAGGCAGGCACCGAGAATGTTTTGTAATTATATTCTTCGGAGGGCGTGATAGCGCCCTTGTTACCTTTTGCCATAATAAATGTAGTAACTTAGAATGGATACCCTGTTTTTCAATAATAAAGTAACACAATGGGGGAGTGCCGGTCAAAGCTGGAGCTTAGACATGGTACTCTTCTCCTATCGCGGCCTAAAGTTCGACCTTTCCAAGTTTTTTATACCTCCCCCTTTTTGAGGCTTTAGTTTTTATACAGGGTCCCTCGGTTGCGTACTTCGTCACTTTGTTTTGAGGACGAAGCAGCTGCCTCGGGGTTCCATCTTCCTCTATAGGTAGATGTTAATCCCATTTATCGTCCCCTCGGCACCCGAGAACGTTTACTCCTCGTGGCCGGTTGGTAGTGAGCACGAGTGTATCATCGGCTTATGTAGCCTTGATTCAAAGTGTTCACCGCTAACGGGGTGTCTTGTGGGTAGAGGACCGTGTCATAGAATTCGTAGGGCCCTTACGAATTATATGAGCATCAGCTCTGTGCCTTCTAAACGAGGTCTTTTTTGTTTGTTGGCGTTTTTTGCCTCGGCGTTTTACAACCTTTTTTCTTTCGGTGGCATTTTTGCCTCTTTCCTTTTGATGGCGTTTTTGCCTCGGCGTTTTACAGCCTTTTTTCTTTCGGTGGCATTTTTGCCTCTTTCCTTTTGATGGCGTTTTTGCCTCGGCGTTTACAGCCTTTTTCCTTTCGGTGGCATTTTTGCCTCTTTCCCCGAATCGACGTGTTGACTTTAACCGAAGCTGTGTGCAAAGTGCCGTTATTATTTCTTCTCCTGAGTTACTACTTGTATTTGGTACTCTAGACAGTGTTTGTTTGCGTTTACGACTATTTTTGCTTTTTGTTAACCCCCTGATGCTAATGTTGACACGTGGGTGTTAGTGGTTTGGTATGATGTTATCGATTGGTTTCTTTATGGTTTTGGAATTTTGAACGTCAGCGTGGGAATTTGTGAAGGATGCGGTTACTTTATTGGAGAGTGTATAGTTATGGCGTTTTTGAAGTGGTGCGTTATTCAAGGGAATCAAAATTATAACGTATGCCTATTGATTGGACTTCTCGATTGGGCGGTTTCCGGAACCTTAGTATATAAAGCGATGTATTTTTTCTGTTTGTTACTTGCGACTACCTGAAAATATTTTGTTGTCTAACATTCTTTTCTCCTTCTCCTCTTTTTGTGCTCTACCTTGTGAATAGGTTATGGCTGACAGGGGGAAAGCTCCAATGGAGGAGGGAAATGGTGGGATGGATTCGAGAAGCCGCAGAGAACAGATTCGCCAGATAATGGAGATGGAAGCCGATTTTGCTGATGCCAACTCTTCTAGGAGGGAGAGTAATCCTGACAGGGTGATTCGTCTGTTTAGCAACCTTATCGAGAATGATGAAAGGAGAAGGGAACAAAGGATGAGGGAAGACGGTGGTTCGTCCTACGACTGCCGTATGTATGAGACTAGATCCTTCTTCCGTCGTCATAGCGAGGAGATTTTGCCGATGCTTAAGGATGGCCTTGCCTTTCCTGATGAAGAAGTAAATGTGAAGGTTGAAGTAAAGAAGAAGCTGACGACGCGGATTCATCTGTTCCTGCCGCCGCTCCTTTGATTGATGAGCCAGTCGCTGCTGAAGAAGAATTTATTCCAGAGGTTGTTTTCTGGGAGGAAAATGCTACCGCTATTCCTGCTGGTGTTCCTATCATCGATGTGGATTTACTCGAGGGTCTTGACGAAGATCGAGGTACCGTTGCTGGACGACTTCGGAATAGGCGTAGGAATATGAGAGGCTGATTTTTTGCTATACTAGTGTCGTTGTGTTATTTGTTTTATTGTTGCTATCTTATTTACTTTTCCAATGTGCTTTCCAAATGAACATTTTGTTGGCTGATTATGTTTGTATGTTGCTTATCGTAGTTTTTTTTTTTTTTTTTTTTTTTTGCTTCGGTACTTTGCTAGTATCAAATGGCTGCAAAGTGTGTTGGTTTGTTATGTTACAAACTTTAGATATTATTTTCTTCGGAGCATAATAATATTTTTTCATTTCGTATTCGGAAAGGTAATCTAACGTGCGGCACCGACTGCTCTTCGTAGCCTATATCTTTCGTTTTTCTTTGGAGCCTCCTTGAGTTATTTTTTGGTGTTGACTCAAAAATACTTTTCCTGATGAAAATTTTAAAAACCCTAAAATTCATTTGCCGTATCTTTCCTCATTTGTTTTCTGAAGGTTGGCTGCTTACCCCCGAAGATTGTTGATATTTAAAAACTAAATGACTTGTATAAAAATATCCTTGCGGTGAGGATTCTATTTAGCATTGGCCTAGGTTAGAGATGCTTCGATATAAATAATTCAAACTTTCAAGAAGATTTTTCAGAGTTAAGAAATGCTTAGCGAAGGCGAGAAGGTTGATTAGCTACACTTTTGGATCCGTGTTCACTGAGTCTTGATATTCCCTTTTGAACTTTCGCTATTTTGCTTTAGAGTATGCTTTTGCTCCTCGAGCGAGCTTGCGTTGGCGTTTGCTTTGTTTCCACATTTCCTGCCACGTTATTTTTAGTGCCTTATTCTTTGGTTTGGAGGTGGATTCGGTAGCTCCCACAGGTGCTTGGACTGTTCTCTAGTAAGAAAAAAGTAAAGTTGATCCTGCGCCGTGACACAGTCCTCGGTGGAATGTCCATAAAACTTGTGAAATTGACAATAATATCTTGAATTTTTTGTATGCTTCGGTTGGTTTCCCCTGCTACGAGGATATTTGATTTCGCTGGCGTATTCTGATTGTTCCATGATCCGAAGGGCATCCTCGATGGGTACGCAGAGTTTTGGAAGATTTCTTCCATGGAGTGCAGGAAATCCTGATTTAATCGTCCCCACTATTCTGTTTCCTTGTCCTCGGCGGCCACTATTTCTTTCATACTCGCTCCTAAGGTTGTTTCCTCTGTTATCATTGTATTCTCTGTTATCATGGTATTTTCCATCGCCAAATTTTCCTTCGTTCCCGAAGCGACCATTATTGTCTTGTCTTCCTCGCTTAGACGAGTCCGCGAATGGAGTATGCATTGTTTGACTTCGGTCTTCAAGTGATAGGCACATTTTAATATGCACAGCTGGGTCTCCTGATCCATCGAAGATTGACGTGAAAGTAGGCATAGCGCGCTTTGTGGGAACCGCCAGCGAGAGAATTTCTGGACTTGGGGATGAGCAATTGACATCATTCACGGTTTGCGTGAGCTTAATTCTGTCGCGCGACTGGATTCTGTTGTCAAAAAGCTCCGCTCGGAGTGTCTTGATTTGGTCCAGCATTTCCTGTTGTATGGCTCTAGCCTGAGCGCCTTTCTTTGTTTGGTTATTCTCTCGGCACACCGGTATGCTTTCCTTTAGATATGCTCCTGGTTCAGTTCTTGTATTTGATATTGGGATTTCGTGGCCTTTGCTGACGCCTCTGGTCTTGACGTTTGTTTTGGATGCCGAATGCCTCTTCGGTGGAGAGTGTCCTTCGCTGCCTCCCTTGTGGCTGGATGCCGATTTTTCTGCCACCTTTTTGTTTGCTTCGGCAAGCTTCTTTTTTAGTTTCTTTATCTTTTTGTTTTTCAAGATTAATTTTCTAAATTGTTCAGCTCTGACTGTATTTTCTTCGGTAGGATGTTGTTCGGGCATTTCATTCTCAGGATTGAATTCTCTGTTCTCCTCTTCCTTATTTTCATCGTTTTCTTCTTGTATTTGCCGTTGACGTGGCTCTTCTGTTTCTGGAAATCCGTTTCCTTCGGGACCTAAATCCTCTACCACCACTTCGTCTTCGTTTTCATGCTCTCGGTGTTGGACTGTGCTGGCCGGTACCTTAGGAAATAACCCTTTACTGGTTGAAAATCTGGCGTTGTGCTGTCTGGAAGATCCGGTATCTTGCTTCGAGGAACCTACTCGCTGCTTTGGAACATGTTCCGAATGAGAAGCCATTTCAGCTATGACCTGTCAAGAAACAAAAAACCCGTGAGGTCCAAGGCGGCTAGCGCAGTGTACTTTGTCGGCCATGTAAATCTACTCTGCAACTAATTTTTCAGACGAGACTGAATGTCCTATTTGCCCCTTTTAGATATATCTCTAACTGTTTATTTTGTCTTGTAGCTCAAATCATGCTTTTTCGTCTTGTTCCTTTTATGAAGTTTTATTTCCAAATGTAGCAAGAAATCTTAAAACCCTAAAAATGGATATGGTGCGTAATATGAAATTTGGAAGCCCCATAAAGGATGTTGATGTATAATATGAAATTTTTAGGACCTAAAAATGGATTTTGATAAATAACATGAATATTTGAAACCCTAGAATGGATTTTGATAAATAACATGAGTTTTTAGAAAACCCTAGACATAGATTTTGAGATTCTGCACAAATTGGTTTTTCGTTTGGATTTTACACTGCTGAGGTTTTATAATCTTTCGGATATCCATCTCATCATACCGAGGTTATAAGAACTCTTTAATAGATGACTTTGTCATCTGATGCTATGCTCAAAAAACTCATAAACACACCAAAGCCTTTAAGGTCTTTTGGATGCTTAAGGTATAGGAGCTGTTTTCATGAAAACAAACCTTTGCAGAATCTTTGTAGAAGATTATAAAGACAATAAAACAAAAAATTTGAAAACCCGAAAATTCACGGGCAAACCCTAAGTTGTTTTAATCATCCCTGTTTCTAGCGCCAAACTGTACGAGTAGAAAATCTGCTTAAGCACTCAAGGTACTAAAGCCATCAGATCTACTCGCACATACAGTATTTAGATGAAAATCAATGGTACGAAGACCA
>JAJJMA010241636.1:0-14490 GCA_023529015.1 Papaver nudicaule
AAATGATGGTTTTCTGTTAATATGTTGAATTCAGTAAGTTTACCAGTCTTGATTTTGATATTTCGAAATCCTACATTTGTAAAATTGGGGTTTATGTGTATGATAGTCGTCTGAGTTGTATGAGTTCATGGTGTAAACATGTCTAAATTTGTAAATTTGCTCCTCAAGGCGAGCTCCTTCTGTAGATTGTAGTCCTGTCCCTGTTGTTGGTGTTGGGTGGTTCGTCATTTTGGGTGTTTTGGTATCTGAATGTTTTGGTATTTTGGGAAATCTGGTATAAAATCAAACCCTTAATTTTTATCTCTTAATTTTCTCCATCTACATCATCTCTTCTTCTTCGTTTTGCTAATTCGTCTGATGTTGTACCCTTTTGTGTAGGTTGTAGCACCGAAACTGAAGGAATCAGACAATACTGAACATGAGTCTCTTCTATTGGTATTGTTTTCAATTAGTCTTTGTTTCTTTGAAGAAAATTTACATAGATGATTATGGCTGCAATTTCTTAGATGTACTTAGAAGATTATGGATCGGTGATATAAAATTCAGTTTTTGCTTACTTTCTTTGAAAAATCAATCATTGGAATTTTATTTCATCAGATTTGAATAATATTATTTCACCGATCGAAAAAAAAAGAAGATCTGAATAGTTTTAGCTCTTCTTTTGTTACTGGGAATTTTATTTCTTTTAGCTCTTCTTTTAATCAATTGGTTAGCTTTGCTTGATTTAGTCTTTAATTCTGGATAATTTTTTTTTGTTTCTCTTTTTGGGGTCCTGTAATTCTATGATATCACTTGTCTGAAATGCTTATGTTTGATGTACTACTACTGGGTATTTATTAAAAATGGGTATTTATCAGATTAAACTTACTATGTTGCTTAGACTTGGAACAAACAATTGTTGTGTTGGTGTTTCAACCTTTTCTCTCTTTGAAGTTCATTAATCACTTGTAAATCTAAGGGTAGAATCAGAGTTTTGCATTTTGAGTATTTGAGTCTTAATGGCAGATTTTCGGTGGAAGTTTACAAAATCTATTCAGTATAAGTAATTGGATTTCACTTCTCTTGATTGCAGCCAGGTACTTACCGAGCTTGAGTTGATCATCTATTAAGCATGAGATTTGTAGAGATTCAGAACCAAGGTTTATGATATGCACTGGCGGTGAACTTACAGAAATACTGTCAATCATTACAGCCATTGGGAAATTCTGGTATGTAGAATTTCATGGCATCATCAGTTGTCTGTGAAGTCATATAAAGAATTTACTTGGAGGAAGTACTTAATATGTCCTGAAAGCTCAAACACTTGTGTATTTGAGCATGTAAATTGAACCCATGAATGAGTTTGAAACACAGTTATGATTCTTAGGTTGAGCATGTAACTCCCCTTACTGGAGGTAGGTTGGTTTATTAGTTTTTGACTTTCTTGCATCTTTTTCAGCCATGGTTTGAAAATATCAATGACTAGGTGTATTTGTTTGAATGTGTAGATAGCTATTTGTATTTGTTTGAATCCGTTGATAGTTATCTGTATTGTTTGATTCTACAGGTGTAAATGAGATAACTTAGTTCCTTGTTGTTTGGAATTATTGTTGTAGACATGTTACATCATTACCTTTGTTCTAACAGTTCAATCTTTATCCTTGTGCAGAGTACAAAGAGTTGCTAACCTTGGCAAAAACACTCATTCATATCCTTCTGCAACCTCCAGTTCTTTGCGGGCATTCAATTATGTCAAGTTTGAAGTAGTGAGAATTCAGTATTTGTTCTTGGTTGTTTTTTTTTTAGCCCAAGTGTAAACTGGGATTTTCCAACTTGAGACATACAAAGTTGTTAATATTGTAAATTGAAGAGTTTTTAATATGAAGTCAATTTTTTTCATTTTGAACTTTTTTCATTTTTTGTTTTAGTTAGCTGAATCCATGTTGGATCAGATTTGGCTCAGTCTTTCTGACTGCAACTGAATCTGAATCATTTTTTTTTAATTTCAGAAACCTAGACTACTACGGACGCTGACCGTAGTAGTATAACTACACACCCATGTGCGTAGCAGAACTGCTACCCCCCCTATGCGTGTTTTACCAACTAACACGCCTAAACTGCCACCCTTTTTTAACACGGATGGCGTGTGTAGCAAAACCGTGTTTAACTACACACCCCAGCCGTGTTAAAACAGGCTATTTCCACTAGTGCTCCCGAACTCTATGGACTGCTCTGTGAACGCGTTCATATAAGCCATGCGAAAACTTCAAACTTCCATATCTTGAAGTTTTCGGTCTAGGCATGATTAGTTCTCGGACTTGTCCTGACTCGGCCCATGGAATTCAACAACTTAATCCAAGCGATGTCAAACTAAGTATTTGGACCAGAAGTCGCAAAGCGAGGTCCAAACAAGCATTGGACCAGAAGTCGCGAACCTTCAAACAAGGTTGAGTCTTCTTTAACTTTGGCTTAGTCCAAAGTTCTTAGAAGATTGAGAATGGGTATTCAAGCTATGGACTTTCCTAGTTCCGGAACTTGCTTGAGCCCTACTCAAGGTTGCTTAAACTTTAAGCAAAGCCTCCCTTGGTGATCACTATAAATAGATGACCTTCTGCAAGATACAATCTCAATCCTCTACACATCAGTGTATCCTTCCATAAAGGTTGGTCGTCATCTAGAAGTCCTTTTAGGACTACGACTATTGAAAATACTTCACTTGAGGATCGTGAAGCACAGGTCGGAAGTCAAATTCCATCCTGTATCTTGGGTCGATTGAATTCTTTCAATCTTATCACAACCAAAATTTGATAGAAACTTCATAAGGTAGATCTTGTATCGTAAACCCTAGAAGTTCCCAAACGGAAATTCACGAACTAGGTTTCATACTAAGTTCGTCTCGCGTTTGGAGGTAAAGTTGTTTAGGCTAGATCAATAAGCTCTATTCAACATATCAATTTCCATTAACCTTGACTTTAAGTCTAAAGGAAATCACAATCGTATTCTTGTTTGATTACTTGGATACCTTTAGGCATCCTGTTAGAGGCAGGGTAGCGCTAGTCTTCACGAAGGGAAGTGGAGCAACTCCTAGGCCTGTAAAGGACGTCAGCTAGGGGAATCAAGTACGTAGGCTACTGCGGGAGCCAAGAGACGTATGAGCACATTGGTAGATGAATTGCTAGTAGGGTGAATTTAGTCTCGATACGGTCTAGTTCGAAGTCTGAGAGTAGGCTAGCGTCTGTATACCGTTCATACTGAGGGTGTTCACATCTGGACGAGGTCCCGGGGTTTTTCCGCTAGGTTTTTAGTTTTCTCCTTAACAAAATTTTGGTGTCTTGCATTACTTTTCCCTTCCGCATTATATTGTCTCTGATCTATATAATAGAAGTAATTGCAAGTTTGTTGATTCATAACCTTTGAGTGAATCCATCTCTATTGAGATCTACGAGAACTACGTTCTTGTTAGGGTTCGGTTCTCTGAATATACCCAGGTTTTTGTTTGAATATTGATTCGTGAGATCGTTCAAACAACCATAATCAACTAGGTTCACGAAAACAAAAAGTTGGTGGTATAATCCTCGCTTTTTCACTTTACAAAAATATAAGCCTCGAGAGTGTTGCATGTTGTTGTGGAACAACATTGATAGAATCAAGTGTAAACAACACATACCTATGGAAAATAACAGAATCATCCACCAAAGTAAACTTAGAACCACGAACTTTAGGTGGAACATTTTGTTGAACTTGTGATTGTGATGAGGATGCTATTTTTTCAGATCTTTTTGTGGGTGGATTAATAGATGATTAAGCGAAACGTCAATGAGATTAAAAGAGATTTGAGGGAAATCAATAACTATTAGTTGTCGATTTTGGAAGCGTTTATAAATGAGAAACACCAAATACAATCGAAAAATAAAAATAGCTAAATATCGAGCCGTGGATTATACTTAATCGGCAAATTGTATAAACATAAAATTTAAGGTCCTTGCAAATTGTATTGTTGGCGATGACCTTTTCTTGTTTCAGAAATTCTTTGAAGCCCTAACAAATTATAATAAAACCCATTAAAATTCAACAAAATCCATGAAGAAAAATAAGTAAAAGTGAATATTGTTAATTACTTGCAGTTTGACATAACCGAAAGGAAATATGATTTTAGGATTAAACAAACATGAATAACATGATCTTTATAATAACCATGGTGGCCAACTTTTATCATCATCTTCTACTCAAATAACCACAATCAACATCGACTATTTAAGACATTTAACACATTGTTGACACCCCACAGCTGGGATCATCGGATGAGTATAAAATACCTAGTCCCGAGTTAGTTTTGTCAGCCCCTAATTTAGCCTGGCAAAATAAATGGTCACGAACAATCCAACCCATTTTGTTTCCAATTTTTACCAGGCGCTCTGAACCAAAACTAGCTGACATTTGATTCCATACCTCAACCAGTTTTTGGGTTTAAAGTAGAATAAGAACCTCACAGGAGCATCACTTGTTACAGAATTCAAGATCTTCTACAGTATAACCAAACATCTATAAAAAGAATGAACTTACTAGCCCAAATAAACAACAGTAGAATTACTCATTCTGTCAGTTAAAAAAATTAAGAGATTTTGTTAAATTCTACGTAGTCACTGTTATAGCTATCTGTTTACAGAATTTTGATTAGTAATTAACAACCATGAAACATGATCTGTTTCCTAATCATTTGAGTAAGTTACCAGTATGAAGCTAAAGCTCGATCATGGAGAATATAACTAGATGACAGCTGCCACGGTGGATGGGCCGCCCGTCCGAAGAAATCGACGAAAGAACAAAGAATTTGTAAAACAAAAATAAATGTTAGTAAAACAGATGTTCATACAAATTTGTAAAACAAAATTTCTATTCAGTTGAAAATGTTTATAATTTTGTAACTGTCTAAACTCTCATTACTAGATCTAGACGGTACACCCAATCATACATACAAACGTATCAAGCATTCAACACACAATAACCAAATACTAAAGGGGATAGGGTTAGAGATACATGACAGCGAGTTACTTGGTTCGTCCTCTTGTATGAGGCTTATGTCCAAGAGAATCCACTAAAATAAGCTTGATTACATCACTCACCTTAACAATAATCAATCACAATGAAACTCTAAGTCACTTCTCACTTAGCATTGGGCTAGACAGAGCAATAAGATAAGTTCTTCTTTTCCTCTCTTTAAACCAGACCAAAATCACTCAACCCCTCTCACAGAGGAGTCTCTCGCCTTATATAGGGAAACCTTACAATGGGATACAACTAATAATGATAAAGACATCTCCTGATATCTTTTGTCCTCACTCGCCCAAATACAGCTTCGGCGATCTCCATCTCCTCTTTACTACTTCAGCGAGTCTTCCCTTTCTCTAGATAAGGATTGCTGTCGTGGAATCCACTGAGTCAACGAGTCAAATCTGACAATGTATCCGTTCTGATCACTCATTAATGCTCAACTACTTCTCAACTACTCATGCCAACATGTCCTCCTCTCGCTGATAGACGTTCGCTTTTCCTTGGTTCAGATGACGTTGCTGGCTTTGTTCTCTCCTATTAGTTCTGTCGCCGATAGTCTCATTAGGTGATTCTGTACATCTCAGTATTCCCTTCTTATACAGCTTCGCCTTCAAGATGCCTTTATTCGGCGAAGGTATTTTCTACACTCACAAATTTTTCTGACAATTTTATGTATAGTACAATTTCTTGCGGAAACTTAACCTAAAACGTGACTCAAAACTCATACATATCTTTGCAATATTCTTGACAAAAAGGAAAAATTGATTAATAGAGGTGAAGATTAATTGAGGAGATGTTAAAAGAATAATTAGTGAGAGCACATGTGCATGCACACAAATGCAAGCACGTGCATGTGCCATGCACATGCTTGCATTTTACTCTTCACAAATCACAACAAACATATATATATTAAACCCTATAATTTCAGAATGTTTTACTTAGCTGAGATTAAAAGTAGGGAGTTCTCTCAACTCTTAGAACTCCTGGCCCCACAAAAAAATATTATACCCAATGAGAGACCTGCCAAATATTTTCTCCCAATTTCCCTAATCCTTATCTATATTCTTCTTCCATTAACCTAATCCTTATTTTTCTTTGGTTTTTTCCCCTCTCTCTTCTCCTCTCCTTCTTTTTCTGATTTTCTCACGATTTTTGTTTTCTCATATTCCAGGAACAAAAACATCGAATCCATATCTCTATTCCTGAACCCTAGCCCGAGCTTCAGAAAGATAATTTCCTGACCAACGGTTGGACAGAAACGTAACCTTATTAAAACCCTTCAATAATCAAAACCAACAATCATCTATGACAATGGAATCAACATCAAATGATTACAGGGGAAAGTACCAATCTTCCCTTTTTACATCCCATGCTGTAAATTTTTCTGTTTTCTATTCTCTTTGTAGATCTGCTATTGATATTTTTTTTAAATCGATATTTTTTTTTGGCTATTGTAAATTTCTCTATTTTTAAATCCATAATCAAATCATTTTATCTGTTGAGCTTCTCTCTTTGTGGATTATCAATTGGTTGTACAGGTCGTTCTCTACTGGAGTAAATCAAAAACATCAGCAGGAATTTTAGAAATTACAAGGAGTGTAACACCTTCAAGGTTTACTCCTTCTTCGGTAGGTTCTCTTTGTAAACAACTTCTCCCATTGAACAATACGACGCAAAAGATGTTGAAACCCACAGTATATTGGCAGTGGCTGAATATCAGTTAAACTAGGCCATTTGTCTAGGTCGTTTTACTTTTCACTTTTTGTTATTCTGCCTTCAGTCTAACTCGGATATTGAATTTTCCTAGCATCCTTCTGTTTTCAGGTTGTAGTGATTGGGAATATGGTCTATTCATCCCCTAATGTAAAGGAACCAGAGCTACATGAGCTAAATTTTTAATTAGAAGAACACGTTTTCCAGAATTAAGCATCAGAACGAAACTAAAATGACCAAAAACACATTTAATTTCCTAATTTATTCCTGTACAGATTACAGTTTTAGATGTAAGTTCGTATATGAGTCCAGAACTCACTACATAGATGTACTACATAATAAATGAAAACAACAATAACAGGACAAGAGGATGTAACATTTAGATCCAATGACTTAGTCATCTCTTTAAAGGGTTTTTGATTTATGGTTGTAGGTTCTCTTTTGATTGTCCTTATTTTCTGTCAATTATTGTGATTAGTTTGAGGTAGCCGGGGCTCTCACAAACTTTATGCCAAGAACTTCAAGTACATTTTTCTGTATTCAGTATTATAAATTTGTATGCCTTCTCCATTTATTAAACAAAACTTTGAAGCCAACCAAATTAAATTACTTTTGTATTCTCTTTGATTATGCATAGGTTGAGGTTGAGATGATCATGAAATTTGCCAAAAGAGGAGTGTTTCGACAAATGCGTTTAATTCGTGCTTCAACTTCCAACAATGAATGTAAAGAGTAATACATGAGTAACTTAGAGGATGAGGTTAGTTTGTAATTTGTCTCGGCTTGAATTGTTTCTTCAAGTTTATTATATACTACTTTTTTTTCGTTTGCATTTTACAAAATTCATAGATTTGGGATTTATGTATCATGTAGTTATAATAGAGTAGTAAACAGGTTATCAGACCTGTATCAATTAACCCCAACACTCACCATTGTTTATTTTTTTTTGTGGTTTTTCTCTACATCCGTTAGTTGTTGAGTTAATGGTAATGGTGGTGATGGTAGCGGCGTTGGTGGAAAAGATACAGAATCTCCATTAGCCGATTCATCCATTCTCTTAATAAATTCACAAATTAGTTGACCGATGATAACTTTGGTAAGCCCTACCTCTTATATTCATTGATCTTTTCTTTGCAACCGATATTTTCTATCATTTTGATTTTCTCTATCAAGCTCTATTATTCAAATTAAAGTTTTTTTTCCTCTTTTTTTTACTTGCCGTAAAACCAGTATGTGTATCAGTTGTTTTTTGTGAACTAGATCTTTTGAAATTTAGAATGTAGTGAGTGGTAGACTCAAGCACTGCGGTGTACATTTCCGTGGTAGAGTTTTAGAAGTTGGTAGGTTCAAGTTTTGGCTTATTCACAAATGCAAATTTCTTTTAGGATATAGTTTCTATATACCCTGTACTTTCACCGCAAGCCTTACTACAGGATCGCCGAACTAAGTTTGCAATGAACTTGCTAACTTTCATGTGATTGTAACTATCCAACATAGAGAAAACGTCTTAAGGTTTATTGATTTTGATTTTGCAGGTAAGGCTCTTTAAGAAAGCGGACAGGTCAGGTTCAGGAAAATGAAACTGACGGATCAGGTCAGGTTCTTATGTTTTATCAATTAGAGTCATCCTTCTTTGCATGTGATGTCTACATTATGTTTTCTGTTTCGTCTTTATCCTGTATCTCTATTTTTGATTTATTCTTCATTCTTCTATATAAACACAAATGCTAGACCTCCTGCGTGGTTTCAATTTTGAAAGTAAACTTTAAAAATTGGTATTGCAGATGTTTGTGGTGGGGCATGATCGGGGAATACTCAGTCCACATGACTACACCTACATAGTTTACTACTCATCTAATGTACTGACATGGTTTGTGCTGCACTGTTAATGGGGTGAGGTAAATATTTCTTTATTTAGTTTTAAGAATTATATTTCAATGTAGCCGAGTCTCTTTTTAAGAACTATTCATTTCTGATCAAATAACCGTAGACCGGACATTAAAGTGGTAACTACTATTATATAATTCAGAATCTCTCAAAGATATATTCCACAATGTATGCATATTATTATGTAGTTTAATGCGGCTTACAATTCTCGGTGTAGGTACTTTTTCGTACTAGGTTGACTGTAGTTGATTCGTTGGATGCTACTGCCTAGCATTTTGCTTGCTACCCAGAAAAGGACGTTGTCTCGATGGAATAGGTTAACCACAATTTTATACCAGTTCTCATATACTATAATTTTTTCCTTTCTTATCTATCTTTCTTATGTTTAATCTGTTTTACATCTAAGATTACATCTCGGGATTTTCTTTTCCTATCGTTTATTTCCTGTATTCAATGGTTCATTTTTGTTTTTGATTAAACTTTAAGTTGTTTTTTTTTCTTTGTAGTGGGTGATTATACATGGATGTGCAATAAAACATAAGAGCACGTAGTCCCGTTTACTCTACCTTATACATTCTTCTTTTTCGTTCCCAAGTATTTTCCATTTTTCTTTGTATTCGTTGGAGAGAAAATATATCTGTAGTTATATGCTTCTTTGATGTGCACTAATAGTTGCCTTGATAAATATTTGGTAGCTTCATCATTGAATGCGTGAGACACTCATGTCTTGGTGAAGGGTATTGAGAGAAACCTGATCTGCTAAGGTCAGTAGAGTACATGTATCATCTTTTTTCTCATTCTACTCTTTTTTTTGGTATTGGTTCTTTTGTGCTTGGTAAATAAGAACCTCAACAGAGTCAACAATGGATTTGAGTAAGTGGTTTGAATTTTTTTATTTATTAGAAATCCTTTCTTCTGATTTCTGACAGGATTGTCAAATATGGGTTTTAAATAAAAGAGACATTTTCAAGCATAGAAAGTTTAAGTAACTCTGTTGTTCATGAATTGTATTTCTTTTGGTTAAATGGTGTAATGGGTTCTTCTAAAATGGAATCAGTTTGCTGGATATGGATTAGTTTCAACTTGCAGCATTTCAATTGGTATGCTGTAATTTTTGTTGTCCTTGCGCTTGCCGTTATAGTTTATATATATATGATTACTTTTTATGGAAAGTGGGATTTGGAGTTCCTGGATTCTTACGATCATATTCGTTAAATCATCAGTGGATTCACTCATGTTATTGATGCTACATTTTAAAGTAATCATTTTCTTTTACCTCCCAAAGATTAAAACAGATATTACCATCCCTATAAGGCTCAATACTTACCATGCTTACACAAAAATTACGGTACAAATTATCAATCCATCCTTCGTAGGCCACATCCATTTATTTTTTGGATTTATCACCACAAAATGTTTAGTCTAATTCAAAGCCCCTAGCTTTTTTATTGTATGTTGAAGTTCTTCTTAAACTTTCTAATTTGTATTTTGAATTGTGTATTGGTTTTGTTTGCAGCACCTGTAAGTACTCATGCTGGCATAACAGGTTGAGTTTCTATTATAATTATTCTAGACAAGGTAAGAAAGCTTATCATGGTACATTAGATAGGGTTATTTTGTTAAAAAATTGGGAAGGCATACTACTATTTCCAACACAATAATGCACTATTGACTTTGGATTATGCTGGTGAGGGTAGTATGTGTTGTTGAAGCAACAGATTAACACACTTACATAAGAAAATTGCACTTGCTGTCTTAGCTCAAATGGAAGAGCAAATGGTTCTTTACCATGTAGTTGTGGGTTCGACTCCCACAGATGGTGTTGTTATTAATTCGAATAGGCAAGAACCTTTGCAAGCCTGTTTGGGATTGTCACCCTGCAGGTTTTCATATATTAAGGAATTTTGGCAAGAAACAACATTTCTCTGATTTTTGAGTATTTAGTGAATTGGAAGCAGAGGGAGCTTGCCTTGCTGGTGCTTACAAATCCAAGAGTGGTGCACTACCGGGGGGATTTTGTATGTAGAGAAAAATGTACAAATTCAGGTATTATGAAAAATATGAATGCCGGTGAGGATCAAGTATGTTTTAGAACGTTTTCAATACCATCGATCATTGGTTTTAAAAAAATTATATTTTGTCACAGCTTTGTCACATGATTACTGCCAAAATCATATCCAGATTTCATTTCATTGTAGACGTGGTAATCATGTTTGCTGGCTAAAGAATTCCTTCCGGGTTATGTATACCTTTGTAATGTATCCGGAGAGGCTCTCGAAATCATATCAAGATTTCATTTGCAAAGCATCTATACAAAAGGCTGTGAGAAACAGCTGTAGAGGTTCCTCCATAGATATTGTTTCTCTCTCTGCTTACTTATCCAACAAGGAATCCAACTCTTCAGAAATATAAGAGGACATTGTCTTTGTACATTACTATGAGTTTGCGGTTGATTTCCCTGTACATCGTTGTTTTTGCTTATTTCAATACTTCAAAACAACTGAATATCTAATTTTTGGTTGATTGATCGACTATAGAAGAAAGGAGTATTAAATGATATGGAATGGTACACCACTGCAATGGGAGTGTTGATTCCCCGGAAACCAGGTAAAAATCATGTTCTATGATAGATCTTTCTTTCCTGCACCCAAACTGAAACTGTGTAGCCTTATTCTAAGGCCTGGGTGCCTAATAATTTGGCAGAAAATATGAACCCGTGCAACGCACGGGCTTACCACTAGTACTAATAAAAATCAAACAAGGAATCTTTGGGTTTTGTACAGTTTAATAATTTAAATATTACACTATAATTGTGCAAAAAGGGGGAGGCTAGATTATTTTATTTTGATAATCTTGTTCACAAGAATTTCATTTTTGATCCATATCTTGAGGAGATGACCAAAGAAATGAGGAACAGTATCTAGAGTTGAACCCGAGCCAGTAAACGATGAATTCTATGCAAATTGATTTGAAACAATGTAAAGATATGGTTAGAAGAGTTCATTGTCTTAGAAAATAGATTGATTAGGATATTTTAACATGCACCAAGAAAATGTAGCCACGACTTATCAACCCTTGGCTTCTTTTCATATAAGCCTCACAAAACTAGCAGTAGCCATCCTGGGATAAGTCATGGTGCAATATCCTTTCCTTCTCCGGAAAGGTAGTATAAGGTGACATAAAGATTGTGTTGGCAATTGAAAGAGTGGAAGCAGGCAACTAGGCAGTAGCCGAAAAGACTCTTCACCAATTAGTCCTGTGGCCTAAGAAAATATGTGGTGTACTGGACATGAATAAGAAGACTGGAATGTGTATCTTACTCCTACTATTTAGACTGCAATAATCTTTTCTGATCAACAAATTAGTATGCATTTGAATTCCGATTTCAAGTAATTTGTAAAAAATATTGCCCAGGCAATTATTATTTGAACTTAAGATTACCGTTAACATGTAACTTCATAGTACAACATAGTTTGTTGCATAACGGCCAGAAAACACACTTCTTCAGGTAGCTACAAAACGTATTTAACAGAAATTGCCACCAAAAGTCTTAGAGAAAATCGCAACAGTAACCAACTGTAGCAACATAATCCGTTTAATGATCAACTGTTTCCAAAATATAACTCTATGTCTGTTCCGAGTCTTGGACCGATCTAGTTAGCGATTTTACTGTTACAACTCGAATTTAACCAGACCAACTAACCCTAGCTAACTCCTCTAGTTTACCCGTTATTTAGAAACCCGTAAACCCACCCGAATTACTAACTCTACTTCTCTTCTTCTTTGTTCGATCTCACTTCTCTCTGTTTATTTCTTCTTCCTCTTCTTCTCTTCTCGTTAATGGCTTTTTCCTGTGGGGTAAGGGTTGATCAAGAGCTGGGGTGATGGATCTGAGAAACTGATGAAGAAGAACTCTATGTAACACTACTGTATCAGGTCAAAGAGGTTTTGGTAATCGACGACAAACAGAAATCTCAGTCCAAAAAACAAATGAACTCGGCAATAATCAATCGACACTTCAATCAGTCGACCATCACAAGAAAACCCAATCAACTAAAGGATATTAAAATCCAAATTCCATCAATTTGCAATCCCATCTAAACCTAGCTCAAAACGGGGAAAAATAACGAATTGAAGTCCCCCAATCACAGCTATGCTTGAATATCTAACACCCACTACTCGAATTGAATAATCAAGAAGAAAAAACTAGTATTACCTGATCGAATTGATGAGAATCGAGGAGCTTTCAGAAAAAAAATTGCCCTACTGTGATCATCAGAGAAAGGGGTGTATGTACAAAAGAGGATAAAGTCTCTCTTTCACTCCACCGTTTAATGGAAGCTATTAGTAAACAACAGGTTTTTCTTTTCTCTTCCCTCTCTTCTCTTCTTTGGATCGTTTGATTAAACCAAACAAAACCCTTTCTTTTCATTTTTTTTCAATTTTTGATACAATTTATAAAGATATGATTTTTATTGATTTGATGTATCCTATGCCCTAAATAATCAGTAGGTTATAGCAGAGAAATGATGCTAGGGAAAGGGTTTGATTTTTTGCTCATTTTAGAGGAAGAAAGTATTGGTTAGTTGCTTACAATTGGTATCAGTATTTGTCATTACCAACTTAACATTAGGTTCCTGAAGTAGAAGAATTAATAGGAAAGGGATATTGTCATGTGAAAAGAGTAGGGGTGGGGTGGATGGTGGATGTATGCTTCAGAAGTGGTGGTTTTAGGAGTTAGAATTCATAGTTTATCAGAAATTGAGTTCCTTGTTAGGGTTGGTTTCGTTGGTAAATTAGGATTGTATAGTAATCATAAGACACCGGGTATCAACAAGTTATTACTTAAGGTTTCTTGATAGATTTTGCTGGCTGAGGGAATAACCAGAGGGTATTCCGGTTTTCCCAAGAAAAAGGGTCTTCTCTGTGTGTGCAAACTGTGGAAAATATACTATTTCATTGATGTCGCCATGTTGTTTAATTTTCTAGAGGCATGTCGTTTTACCATTTTAGTTGCCAGTAAAATTTTTAATATTTCCTTTTTGTTACTTCTCGCAAATCCCAATGACTGTTTTCTCGCATAATCAAGTTGCTTTTGCTTATCTTGTACCTCAGGCTGTGTTTAAGCAATTTGAGGCTATTGGATATGGTGGCTCGGATAATGTAAATTTTGATGATCGAGAAGGTCAGCAGCATCAAAAGCTTGAGAAGCTAATTATATCAACCCTGGCTGCTAAGGTTTTTCAATATTCTGCTACTATCTATTACTGTACATACTTCCTTTGCTTTTTGCTTAGAATTCTCTTCTTTCTTCTTTCTGCTAAGGTTTTTCAACCCTGGCTGCTAAGGTTGTATAAAATTGTCTTACCGGTATTGGAAACAGTAGGACTAAAATAGTCATGCTATCTGCATTTGTGTAGGACTAAAATAGTCATACTAGTAGTGCATCTTAGTTATAGTATAAATGTCTTACAGTATTGGTAACAGCAGGACTAAAATAGTCATACTATACTGCATTTGTGTATAACTAAAATAGTAATACAAGTAAATTGATGGTTCATAAACGTATCACCTGTGGTGTAGGACTAAAATAGCCGTACTATTTGCGTTAGTGTAGGACTAAAATAGTCATACTAGTAGTGCATCTTAGCTGTATTAAAATTGTCTTACCAATATTGGAAACAGTAGGACTAAAATAGTCATGCTATCTGCATTTGTGTAGGACTAAAATAGTCATAGTAGTAGTGCATTTTAGTTATAGTAAAAATGTCTTGCCAGTATTGGTAAATTTGAAAACTGACTTGTTTGTCTTTGTTGTGCTAAATCTCTATTTTATTTCCTGTTAAGGTTGTCCTGAGC
>JAJJMA010241642.1:2418-12671 GCA_023529015.1 Papaver nudicaule
TTCTTTAGACGCAACTCTTCCTCTCGTATTTCTTCATAATTCATCCATTCATCCTGCATAGCCCTCAAGGTCGGCAAGTCCTTCGGCATGTCCCAAAATAATTTTTGGTACAATTGGTCTGTTGTCTCCATACCACTAAGAAATGACCTTATCTTCTCCTTTTCTGATACTTCTGACCCTACCTCACTACTTGCCTTTCTCCATCTTTGAATGAAAATTTTATAAGCCTCCATGGGCCTTCTTTTAATATTGAATAACCTTTCCACGCCCGGCCGACTTCTGTTGTTCTGGATAAAGGCACGCAAAAACTTGGATTCCAATTTCTCGAAATCCCTAATTTTTCCTTCTTCAAGCCCGTCAAACCAAGCTAAAGCCTCCTCCTTGAGTGTAGCAGGGAAAGCCATACACATTATGGGGTCTGACCCTACCCAAGCTGCCATGTCTCGCTTATAAGCTTTCAAGTGTTGCGAAGGATCCCCTGTTCCATCATAGGTGGAGGTGTATTTAGGTGTAGAATACTTGGGAGACACAAATCCATAGGTGATACATTCATGAAAAGGTGTTTTCTGTGCTTCCGACAATGCAACCCTGTACTTCGATTCTCTCGAAGATCCACTCAGCGCTTCTACCTTGCGCTTTAATCGGCGGAAATCCTTCTTCATCTCTTTATCTATTTTATGTTGCCGCTTCGAACTGCTGCGGTCTCTGTCATCTTTTCCAGGTATGTTTAACCTCCGACCTCTTTCATCATATTTCGCTGTTGAATCTGACATTTCTGGCGTGCTAGTTTCACTCTTTTCGGCTCGGCGAGTTGTATGGGAATTTGAGTAGGAGTGCGCATGGGACCCATGGCGAGATGAATGCGTACGAGAGGTATGGCGAGTCGAATGCGAATGGGATGCGTGACCTTTATTTTGTGCCGCCATCAATTCCCTATGACTCTTAAGTACTGTTTCCATCTGCAATTGCATTTGCCTCTGCACTTGATCCGCTTGTCTATTATTAGCCTCAAGAATTTGCCTCAACAGAGTCTCTGTGGTATTTGTGGACCCAGTGTTATCTGCTATCACTACTGGGCGAGTTACAGTAGCTCCTGGTACTATCGCTGCTCCATTTATGCTTCCCGCTTGCGGAATTTCTGCCGCCATAACTGGTTCTGCCACCACTGCTGGAACTTCTTCTGCCACATGTGGTGTTTCGCCGACACCTTGCACCAACTGCCGCTGAACATTGGCTGCCACTCTGTTTCCCGCGATTGCATTTTGAGCTGCTTCCCCGGCATTCGATGTTTCGCCCAAGGTAAATCTTCTACCGCCAGTCTGCTCGCCACAAGCATTTGCTTCCACTTCGCTACTGATTCTCCTTAGCATTGAATTAGGCTCGGGTGATCTTTCTGCATCCTCTAAATGGGTGATATCCTCCACGAAAACTTCTTCTTGGCGAGTCACTCGTTGGGCAGGTGATCGGCGAGATGAGCTTGCCAAATTAGGGTCTACTGGACCAGCTGGTTCCAATGCTCTGCTTCTAGTGTTGTGACCACTGGGGATTGTCGCTGGTGTAGAAGGGATGGGATGTCGAGGAGGTCTTCCCGCCGGGGCTTTATCGCTTCTTCCTCTGGGACCCATTCGCCAGATGCCTATGAAAGAAGACAAACACACTTCTTGACAGTATTGCTCTGTTAGTACTGTGGGTAAATGCCAAATAAGTTAGTTGGGTTGCTTTTCAGAGTGTTGATGAATGAAAGACAAAAGAAACAACTTTAAGCCATGTGATGTGCAGATGATGACCTAATCATGACAAGAATTGCAAAAACATCCTATGATACTATGATTTCCAAATCAAATGATGGTACGGCAGATGTTCTAGGAAAAACTTTTAAAGTGATTTTTAGAACAAAATTTCTTTCATAAGTCTATAATTTCACCTACTCGCCGGAAAAGATGCTTTTGACGGTAATATATATCTATATTTGCATTTTCCGGTGGGAATCCATACCCAAAAATGACATTTTCCTATCTTTTAAACTGACTTTATCCACTGCTCATGTGAAAAATGTAAAATATGTGATGAGATTGCCAAACCAGGCTGACTAACGCTTGTCTATAACCATAATAACACTTAACACAACATAATTTCCATAAATGGTAAAAAATGTCTACTGGAGATCCAAATCCATCGCCATAACATACTAAAAATACTCTATACTTTCTAATCTCAGTGATACTCGACAAAGGAATCCTTATAACAAACTGCATAGCATACCATGTATAGCAAAACAAAAGTAAAATCATGAATAAATTTCGCATGGCGAGCATACCATCCCCAAAATAGTATGAAAAATTTGTTGAGACATGCCGGCGAGCTCTGAAACTCATATTTCATACCATATATAGAAACAAGAACAGCACAAATCATACTCAAAATCAAGGAAAAACAAGTTCAAAACCTTTTCTAGCGCCAAAATGTAACTGTGTAAAATCCCAAGGGTTAGATCTTACACAGTACACCCAATTATCATATACCCACATATACACAATCATACCTAGACATTCATCTAGCATATAAAGCAAGAAGTATAAAGAGAGTAAGGTTAGAGATACTTGACAAAATGTTTTACTTGGTTCGCCCTAAGTAAGGACTACATCCAAGGATTCCACTATTATAAGCATGATTACAACTCTTAATTACCTTGCAAATCTTCTAAGTCTTTTCTCTCAACAAGAACCCTAATTCAGCCTTGGGCTATGGAGAGCAAGTAGAATACTTTTCCTCTCTCTAGACCAATCCAAATGTGTCCAACCCCTTTCTCAGAGGCATCTCTCGCTATTTATACAAGATTTACATTAGTGCTAAACAGCTAATACAGACAAGCTTCGCTCTGACACTGATTTGTCCTTACTCGCCGACAAAGTATGTCGCCGAGGTAGTAATACTCCCAGCGGGTACGTCTTCTTGGGGATAAGGATTGCTGACGAAGTTCCCACTGAGTCAACAAGTCAACCCTGACAATATATCCGTTCTGACGAGTAATGAATGCACAACTACTTCTCACCTACTTGTCACCTTCCCACGCTACACCACTCTTACTCCGCTGGTACCCTTACGTCTCGCCGTTATGCACTGGTGTCATATGCTTCGCCCACAGCTTTTATTACTGATTCCATACTTCTCATGAGGGCCCTTGTGATACATCTTAGCCCTTAGGATGCTATTACTATGCAAAGGCATTTGCTACCCTTACATTTTGCCTCTTTCATCTCCAAAATCATTGATCGCCGGAGGTGAAATTCTTCTCGCCGAAAATGCCGTACCACGTTCTCCACTAAGTCTTTACTGCGCCACATGCCTCTCTCTCAGCATCCGTTACACCACGTGTCCTTCATGCGGCCTTCTTCACTTTATGACTTGTAACCGTTAATGCCCATAATCTCCGCTACTTCCCCACGATTGGTAACCGCCGGGCGCCAGTTACTCCTCCTTCTCCTATAAATACTGAAAATTTTTGCCTTAACCTCTTTACCTTCTTCTTCTTCACTCGAGTAAAGTTTCAGAGCTTCTCAAAACCCTAATCCCTTTTCTGCTGCTGCTACCGATTCTTTGTTTCTTCACAGGTTCTTTCATCAAACATTTCACCATCATATTACCTTCTCCTTTCTTCCCTTTATTGTGTGAAATCCGTGCTTCAACCTCCTTTCTCCATTGTCCTACCGGGTTTGTTCATCTTTTCCGGTAACTTTTGTTTTTCCGATACACCGCAAACTTCACCTGAATCCTTACTTTGGTAATTTTTCAGCATTCATGGCTTCTACAACTCAAGCCTCTTCCAGTTCTACAACTCCTGCTACTCAGGTTTCCAACTCACCAATCGCTGAGGTTGAATCTCCTTCTTCTCCTGCCGCTACCAAAGTTCCTACTCGCCCGTCCTGGAAGAAGTGGGCGGAGTATTGTGCTTATGATAAAATATTCATCGCTCCTTTGACTTTAACACCCTTAAAAAAGGTAACCAAGGCTACTACCCCCACTACGCTGGAAGATCTTCGTACGCCGGAACAACATGGTGAGGGTGCCATAACTGCTTACGGCACGCTCAAAGCTGGAAAGGCGGACTTATTTCCTTTGTATGATCCCGCCGATACCTTTATGTGTGATCTCTTCCTGGCGATAAAGAAGAGTCCTTTTCAACTTACGGCGAATGCAATTCGCATTCTGGTGGAGTGGAAGCTTCGCCGTAGCAACAAAACCAACTATCCAGACCTGTTTGAGGATGGTAAATTTCCTCCGGAGGCGTATACTGTTGACAACTTTCTTAAACAATATGATGTTCTTCCTTCCTCTGTGAAAGGTGAGCCTTGGGCTTATCGTTTTGTTACTAAGAAGAGGCTATCAAAGACTCCAGAGGAGGTCATGCTTGGTGCTGTAGACGCCAAGGAAGTTACAAACAAGACTGTTACGGCGAGGAAGAGTTCCGAGACTGGTTGGACCAACCTACCTTGCTTACTGGAGGGCCCTTGGTTGCTAGGATGGCATGATGCCGAAAAGTCGATCAAGCGACTAGATTTTGAGGAAGAACACAAGCGCTTCAAGGATCATGACTTTACCCATTTGGATTGGGCAGAAGAGAAACAATATTTAGGCGCCGATGGCCAAATACAAGTGGATTCTCAGGGTCACTGGGTGATACAGTCCAAGAAGTCCACCAAAAGGAAATCCTCTTCTCAGGTAGTAGATGTTTTGTTTTCAGCCAATATAGATTTTAAGTAAATATATATCTATGTTCCTTTCGCTGAGCCTCCAGGAAGGCAGAGCTAAAGATCTAGGAACAAGCACACTAAATTTCTAATTTTAAAAATATATCACATATATTTTTAAAATATATATCTATATTTGCCTCTGCTTGTTTCGAGATCTGATAGGTGTGCCGCTTATTTGCAGAGTACTCCCGCTCTGACTCCTCAGGAAGAACTCCGCCAAACCTTGAAAAGGATCAAGCTAGACGCTGCTGTTGCCGAAAATTCTCAAGGCGATACCTCCGCTAACACTAAAGGTGCTGTGCCTCAGCCTTCCGCTACAGTACTGCCTCAGCCAAGCCTACCTCGAACTCGGCGGTCAACTTCTGGTTCCACTACTCCTTCTTCAGAAAAACCTCCCATTGATCCAAGGGATAAGACCCCTATTAACCAAGCCCTGGTAACCATTCCTGAGGAGAAGAGCGGCGATACAGTGATGACTGAAGCCGAACCTGCAAAAGAAACTCCAAAAATTCCTTCCGGGCGAGAGTCTGTTATTCCTCCCGTCGGGTCTGGCGGCAATGCTTTCATTCCTCCCGCTGGGGGCGTTTTCACTGGTCCTTCTGGAGGCTCTAATTCTCCTATCGCCCTTACAAATCTTCATGAAATGCCCTTTGGCGGTAGGGATCCTAGGCTCCCAAGAAGGAGTGATACCGGCATGATAGTAAATAGACTCGCCGACTCTTTTTCTCATTTACTTTCTTTGGAAGAAGAGAAGAACAGTCCCGCTGCTCGCTACTATGCAGCCATGTTAAAGTATGCTACAACTGGTCTTGCCCATTCTTCAAACTTAGCCTCTGTGGCCCAAGGGTTGACTTCCCAAGAACATTTTTTTATGGCTGCCGCGGTAACTACCCATTCCAATGTATTCTTACTGTCTTGCTATAATAACTAGGTTTGCTGATCTCTTCTTTCGCTTCTGCCTCAGGGATTTCAACACTGTCTAAGTCTGATCGATACTTTTGACGTTCAAGTCGAAATGGTGAATTTTCTGACTCGTGAGAACGAGAGCCTTGAACACCAGCTGAAAGCGAAAGAAGCAGAAGCAGCAAAATTGCTCAACGCTAGCCTCAAGGAATCCACGGAGCGTGAGGAACTTCAAGGTACTTTCTTCCTTAGATTTATAAACTGAATTCTTTTTTCCTTCTAGTCTTTCGCCGAAACCCTTAGATCTTGCCCCTTCCAAGGTTGCCATCAGCATTCTGACACACAACTGAAGCGAGCTGAAACCGAGATAGATAACTTGGCGAAGGCTGATGCTAAGAAGTGCGATATGTTGTACGGCCAGGCTAAGACTATTGAGTGGTACCGCCGAGAGTTAAATTATGTTAACGACTTAAATGTTAACCTTGATAATCTTCTCAAAGTTTCCCAAGCCGACTTAAAGTGGATGGAGAGCGAGCGAGATAATGCCCGCCGACTAGCTGAACTTAACAACAAGCGCAAAGAAGCCGCAATTGTGGACCATATGAGGGCAAGCTCCTTACGTTTGGATGAGAAGGCGAGAGCGGATAAGCTTGCCTCTCGCCTGAACACTGCCATTTCTGAAAGGGATTTCGCCGAACAAGAAACACAGAGATGGAAAGATTTTTGTAAGATTCACGGCGATCGTGCTAGAGAACTTGATAATCAATTAAAAGCCCAACTGCGGCAAGTGGCCACAGTATCCGGTTCTTCTGTAAATGCTAAGTTTGAATCCCATCTACGACTCCTTGTAGAAGCCCAAACTGGTGCTTGTAGACACGTGAGCGAGCTAGAAGGTAGATTTCTAGGATGTTCTTTCGCTAGGCTCTTCATATTGCCTCAGTTTCTAACTCCCATATCTTATTTTCAGGGCGGGTCAAACAATTAGAAGAAGAGTTGAAGAAACAGCAAAAGACTGTTGAGGACCACGAGCTCTGCACTGAGACCATCTCCGACCTGGCTGCGAAGCTGACCCACCACAATGGTTGTGAGGAAAGGCTGAAGCAAGCTGTAGAAGCTCATCGCCAATGCCCCAACCAAATCGCTGAAATGACCCTTCAGCTCCAAGACCACCAGAAATGCCAAACCTCAATCGAAGGTCTTGAGAGCAAGGTGAAATACTTGGGCAAGATCCAGAGTGGACTTCAAGCTGACTTAAGTAAAGCCCAAAAGGACCTCCAAGCTAAGGATGTCAAGCATAAGGAACAATTACTACAGATGGACTTCGTCGCCGTCCAAGAATATGTTAACAAGAAATTTCCAGAAATGGGGCTTAAGGTTCCTGCGGAATATGCTTTTGCTCCTGAAACTTCCGCTGTGAAAGAGGTTGTGGATTGTGAACAAGATGGCGAGGGATCCGGGTCTAGCGGCGAGGAGGAAGAGGAAGAAGTGGTCCATGAGGAAGAGGAAGAAGAAGCGGAGGAAGAAGAGGCGGAGGAAGAAGAAAGGGTAGTGGAGGAAGAAAAAGTGCAGGGACAGGATGGCGAAAACCAGACCGCTCCATAAGCCTGAATGGGAACTGGCGACTTTACTATTTCTTTGTGCCTCTGGCAGCTTTTTGTAATGAACAATCTTTTTATTTGGTGTTTTGTTATGGCTAAATTTTGCTTCTTTCTGTCTTATTTTAATGGATGTTACCCTTAGCTTTGCAATGGATAGTCTTTCCTTTTAATGTTGCCTTTACGCTATCTTCTATTATGCTTGCTTCAACTTGTCTTCAAAGACTTAACTTGACATTGAGTGACGGCCTGGTCTTGTACAGCCAACAATTTCAACAACTGACTAACAGTTTCTCGGAGCGGCAGGTTTAGACTCCAGCCGCAACCATTACTTGTGCCCGTCGGCGATCTAATATAAGTAGAATGGGGTGCCCTCATAGACTTTAATACACTATAGCTTCCGCCAGAGGTGATGCTATGGCGTAGTCGGATTAACACACCGCGATATCGCCGGTGTGATGCTACAGCAAAAGGGATCCTTATTTCCTTACAAACACTTACAGATCAACAAGTAACACGACTGGCCTTACAACTAAACCTGGGTCGGACTAACTCTTACAAGTAGGTGCGTTCACTCAATGCAAGCAAGCTTTCTTTATAAGAGATCTTGGCTCTAGTTGATTTTATTAGTTTGGGCATTATGCCTTCAAAGATGGCTCATGGCCTTAGTACCTGATCAGGGTTTTAGTATGGCTTTTATAGCCTTGGGCATTTGTGCCTCTACAAGTGGCTTTTATAGCCTATCGCTGAGTGTTTTGCCTCAGCTACTATGCTCTTTGAACTTTTGAATTTTAGTCATCACTGTAGTTAAACTACCCAGTGAATGAAAGATATAAGTGACACAGAAATTTGTTAACGGGGTTCGGCGCATGATAGCAAACCTACGTCCCCGGATCTTATTCGCTGTTGTGTTACATCAGTTAATAAGATTTCTTGGGTATTATGCCGGCCCAAGACTTCGGATTTTACATTATTTCCCTCAAGGATAGTACTTCTTAAGGAACCTGGCGTTCCATGGGTGTTCTAGCTGTACGCCATGCTCATCAATTAGCACATACGCTCCTGGCCCAGCCACTCTTTTGACCACATAAGGGCCATCCCATACAGGTTCTAATTTTCTGCATCCTTCTCGCTGAGAGGGGGGAATTTCTCGGAGTACCAACTCGCCGGGCACATATTCTCTTGGAATCACCCGCTTGTTGTATTCTCTTGATAGTCGCCGATGGTAATTCTCCATGTGTGTAAGGGCGATTAGCCGCTGCTCTTCTAGATCATCAAGCTTGGCTAGGATTAGATCTGTATTCAGATTCTTTTCCCATGCCTCATGCTTTGTAGTGGGTAGAATTACTTCAGATGGGAGCACTGCCTCAGCGCCAAAAGTGAGTAAAAAAGGAGATGCTCCAGTTGCTTCTCGAACCGTAGTTCTATATGACCACAAGACATTGTGCAAATGCTCGCACCACGCTTTTTTGTGCTTCTCCAATCTTTTCTTCAGTCCCATTCCAATAGTTTTATTGGTGGCTTCTGCTTGGCCATTACTCTGAGGGTATAAGGGAGTTGACTTTCCTAGTTTGACGCTGTAATGGGCAAGTAACTTTCTTATGTTGTCGCCAACTAACTCCTTTCCATTATCTGTACATATCTCCGCCGGCACACCAAATCTGCAGAATATGTTTTCCCAAATGAACGTGAAGACTTCCTGTCCTGTTTTCTTTCTGATAGCTTTGGCTTCACACCACTTAGTGAAATAATCTGTCGCCACAATGATGTACTTCCGCTGTCCGGAACCAGTTGTCAGCGGTCCAATAATATCAATGCCCCACTTGGCGAAAGGCCAAGGGCTGAGTACTGAATTTAAAGATGTTGCTGGCGCCTTAATTCTTCGCCCATATAATTGGCATGGTTTGCATCGCTGAACATATTCTTTGGCATCTTTATTCATCCAAGGCCAGTAGTATCCCTGCATTCTAACCTTCAAGGCTAAAGCTCTTTGCCCACTGTGATTTCCGCAGTCTCCTTCATGGATTTCTTTTAATAACTCTTTGCCTTCTTCTCTTGATACACATCGCAGTAGGGGTCCGGAGAATGACCGGCGATATAGTATTCCGTCTCGGAGTTCGTAATTCGCCGAGCGACTGATGACCTGATGAGCTAAGATTTGATTTCCTGGTAAGGTTAAGCGATCCAAGTAGTACCGTATCGGCGATCTCCAATCTGTCTCCGCTGACTCTTCAGTGTTTGTTGTTAATACTTCTCTTTGCCTCGGCGCTGCTACCGATGGCTGCATTACTCTCTCAATGGCTATTGATGGAACATCTGGGTCTGTCATCATTGAAGAGATAAAGGCCAGTGCATCGGCGTGTCTGTTGTCCTTTCTGCAGATGTGACGAAACTTGATACCTACGATCCTCTGGGCATACTCCCTAGCAAGTTTTAGGTACTTCTACATAGATGGGTCTGCCGTCTGGTATCGCCCAGATATTTGTCGAATCACCAGCTGAGAATCACTTGTCAATCTGACATTGCTAATTTTCATTTCTATGAGTATTCGCATCGCATGGATGACTGCTTCATATTCTGCCTCATTATTAGTCGCCGGGAATTCTAATCTTAGCGAGTGCACTATCTTTGCACCTTTTGGCGAGATAAGAACAATTCCAATTCCTTTTCCTTCTTTATTTGACGAACCATCTACATAAACCTCCCATCCGTCAGGCCTGCACTTCAATAAATCTGGTACTTCATGCTCTTGCTCATCCAAGGAAGTGGGGATTTCTTCTATCTCTTCTTCTTCATCAATTGGGAAGTCAGCGAGAAAGTCTGCAATGATTTGGGACTGCTGAGCTGTTCGTATTTCATACTGGACGCCGAATTGCTCAATTTGTTGATTCCATTTGGCGATGCGTCCCACTCGCTGAGAACTGTGCAAGATAGATTCTATTGGAGTTTTAGTGAGAACTACAATGGGATGAGCATGAAAATATGGACGCAATCGCTGCGATGC
>JAJJMA010241644.1:9904-23504 GCA_023529015.1 Papaver nudicaule
CACAACATACATAACTGACCAGAAAGAAGGTTAGGCACATATTAGTCAGTCTCCATGGATATTGAAAGAATAAAAACTTCAAAGGCAGGATAACTAAGACAAACATGAAGTATCCTCAAATTTAGTATCCTAAGGTTGCGATCCTTGCACAGATACATTCTTATACACTTCCATAAACAAGGGATTGAGAAAAGGCTATTGTGAGTGGTCTTCAGGTTGAGGATCATATCCAAAAAGGCTCAACTCAATTCCTAATTTAGCTCAGCAAATGGGATTACAAAGTGAAACATGGTAGGCAATCCATCTAAAACTGCACCTCAAGAAAGTTCAACTTACTACTCCATCTGCTCATACTCCAACACTCATTCTAGAAAGCAGCTGAAAGTTTAACAAGAAAGATTCTATATTGTGATTGTTATAACAAATGTAGGCATACCAAGGAGATTATAAACTCAATGGACGGCCACGGTGGAAGGATGGTAATAGAAGAGGGGGTCATTCTAGTGGCAATTTTGGACGAAGAAGAAGAGGTCATAGTGGTGGTCCAAGAGTATACCACACAATTGAAAAGCTACATTGTAGAAGTCGTCAAGCAGGTGCGATGTAGCTGGGTGAAGCCTGGCACTGAAGAGACTAGTCGGGGATTAGGCACATATATATAAATACACATAAAATATATACGTATCTATATCTAATGGGTATTCATGTAATAATCTTTCTAAAGGTGCAGTCGTCTTTGCAAAGCAACATTTGTCCTTTTCCTTATACTAAACCCCATTAGTGAACTCAGTCACTTCTTCCTCCCTCCATGTGTTTTTAATTCTTCTTCAAGATTCAATTAAAATTATGGTCTTTGTACAATACACCAGAAGTATCTTTCATTTGGCAGTGAAAACAGTTCTTCTTAATCCTTTTTTTTCTCTTGTTCTCTTTTTTTTCCTCTTTAGTTAAGGGTCATGGCATAGGCAGCCCCTAGATCCCAAAAACGCCTGAAAATTTTGGGCAGCCTAGGCGGCGCCTAGATCCCAAAAACGCCTAAAATTTTTGGGCAGCCTAGGCGCCGCCTTTTACAACACAGTTGTGAGATGGGGTTTCAACCTACATAATCATCACCTAGTGTTTTTCCTCATCCATCCCAAGTCTAGTTATACCAAATGATAAAGGATGTTGCTCAAATGTGGTCATCCATGGAAAATTCAGCTAGAGCTAGTCCTTTGGCTTAATCAGGTAACACTAAGAACTTTGGTAGTGCACTCAGCTCTACGCGTGATAAATCTAAGGATTCTAGGATTATCGAAACTGTAACAACTGATTACATGTCTACCAGATCCAATATTTTCTCCACCTACAATTCTAGTCCCAGTAAACCTTGTATGTTGGCAGCTTGTGGTCTCCATTTATTGTGCGTGTGAGGAGGCGAAGGCCAAAAAAGAAGAGAAAAGGTAATACATCTGATATAAAACACAGAGAAGACCAAAAACGCTAACCAGGTTTAATTATTCTTTATGAAGAACAAAACAACAACAATCGTACGCAAAATTTGATCAAAAGAAGAAAACCCACATAAAGTTCAGTATCAAAAAACGAAAAGAATAAGAAGAAATTAACAGAAGTTTCTAGTACCCAAAAGAATGAAAGAAATTAGAAAAGCGGTAAACATGAAACGATAACAAAATCAATTATCATCATCCAATTCAGAAAAACATCGAAAGATAGTAGTTCCAAAAACCCCAGAAAATCAAGAAAGTGTAATTACTCTATTACCTAATGTAGCAATAATAAAAGGTAAGATATGAGATCTGAACTACTATTTTCATGATTACAGTTTTCAATTTGATTAGATCTTTAATGTTTGATCTGCAAATGTATCTGCACATGATCTATGCTTATATGAAATAAGATTATGTTAAAGGCAGATGTGCACCATTGTGTCCAAATTATAGAAATCATAATGTAAAACACAATGGTGCACATCAGTCTTTTACATAATCTTATTTCATATATAATTAATTGAAAAACTGTAATCATGGAAGTAATAGTTCGAATCTCATATCTTACCTTCTATTTCTAGATTACGTGCTAGAATAATTGCAATTTTTTGATTATCTGGGATTTTTGGAACTACTATTTTTCGATGTTTTCTTGACTCAGATGATAATGACTGATTTTGTTGTCGTTGCAAATTTACCACTTTTCCAATTTCTTTCCTTCTTGCTGGTACTAGAAACTTCAATTAATTTCTTCTTATTCTTTTTGTTTTTTATGCAGAACTTTATATGGCTTTCTTCTTTTGATCAAATTTTGCCTACAAATATTGTTGTTTTATTCTTCATAAAGAGGAATTAAACATGGTTAGCATTTTTGGTCTTCTCTGTGTTTTATATCAGATGTATTACCCTTTTCTTATATTTTTTTTTTTAACTTTTGTTTGTCAGTAGGTATAGTGAGTGTCTAGAGGTAGGCGTGAGTTAAGGTTGCGTCTAAGGTCTAGATGTACATGTATAATACGCGCCGAGATTGGACGCACGTAATAATGCTGCCAGCCAAACGTTCATTAAAAGTACGCCCAGTGTCAGGCACAGGTAATATGTACGCCTAAATGGGGCGTATTTATAATATACACCCAGACATACTTAGTACCTACGTTTGACACTGGGCGTCTGACGTTGATTAAAAGTACGCCCAGTGTCAGAGCAGGTACTACCAATGAAGGAAGTATGCAAGTTGCAGAAATTTTTATGACTTAAAACAATCTCAACATGGTTTGGTAGGTTTACCCAAAGCATGTTGAGATACAAATATCATCCTAGTCAGGCAGATCATACCTGTTTCTCAAACATTCACGTAGTGAAAAAAAAGTCACCATGCTTATTGTCTAAGTAGATGACATAGTAATGCCAATGATAATGTGTAAGATATGGGGAAGTCGAAATCTTACTTGGCTAAGGAATTTGAAATAAAGGACATAGAAGCCTACACTATTTGCTAAGAATTGGAGTGGCAAGAAAGAACGAGCATTTTATCTTCCAAAGAAAATATGTCTAGGATCTTCTAGGCGAGAGAAGTGTTTGGTCGTAGGCCCATTAAGACAGTTGTTGACCCAAATCAGAGGTTAGGAGAAGGCACTGATGGATTCCTGGTTGACAGAGAGAGGGACAGCTAATCCAGTTGTCTCACACTTGTCTTGATATTGCGACTATGTAAGTGTAGTAAGCCAGATCATGTATGCACCAAATGATGTGTTGTAAAATGCGGCACCAGGCGGCCGAAGGTCGCCAAAAAATCAGGTGTATTCTGATTAGGCTTTTTAGCACCTAGGCCCTGATTCTAGCCGATTTAACATGAATCGGTTTGGGCATGGGCGCACTTGGGCTCGGTTTGAAGAAGTGAAAAAAAAAATTAGTCCCCTCCTCCTTTCTTTGTTTTTTTTTGTTTGTCAACATCAACGCTGGCCAAAAGGAGAGGGAAAAAAAAGTGTTTTCCATGTCAATTGAAAGATACTTTTCATGTATGCACAAGGACTATAACTTATACTATAAAACATGGAGGAAGGAGGAAGTGAAAAGAGTAGAGAATCCCTATGTCTGTAGGGTTTATTTAAGGAAAAGGAGAAAAAAAAAATTTTGAAAAGACAACTACGCCCTTATAAAATAAGAATTTTAACATGAATATCAATGGTAGTCCCCGATTTGCCTCTTTAGGCCCCAGGCCCCAGGCCCCACTCAACCGCCTCACATCCGCCTGATGCCTTTTACAACATAGACCACGTGAGACACATGGAAGCAATACATTTGAGTTCCAACTTCCAACTCCTCCATTCAGCTCTTTCCCTGACGAGCTAGGCATGCGAGATAAGATATCTATGCATGTGCTTGAGGGGGAGTGTCGGAATGAGTCTCATGGTTAGGTTATACTGTACAATTAGTGTTAATGTTAAGCAACACCTAACCCGTATGGTTGTAACTGTGCATAAGTGTATAAACAGGAGTTTCTCCTATGAGTGAATTTACACACACTCTCTCTCTCTCTCTCCACACCAAATAGCCCAGATTCCTTTATCTTAGAACCTGATGCAAGATTTGGTCCATTGGATCAAGATTGGGTATACTACTAGGTTTTAGTAATTATACCCTAGTTACGAGTTCTAAGTTGCATTCGCCCACCCACCATATCTCAACTGTGTGGGTGCTTGTTACACATACACGAGATAAAACTCAAAAATATTCAATCAAATGATTCAAAAAAAAAAAACCTACAAATTAACGTAATTTGACTCTGATGATAATCATAAACCTATTTTCTTCTTTTGGTTTGATAGGCAGGCGATCCTAGTTCGTTATATGGGCATAGAATAAGCAAGAACCATGTAAAATAAGTGAAAACTACGCAACAGCCTATGCATAGTATGTAAGCATTTATAAAGAAATGAAAGCGTGCGAGATAACTTTACCGTGATTGCTTTTGTGTTCTCTACCAATACGCTCACAGAATCTATTTCTTAACATATTGTATATCATCAAACCATAATTTGAAAACCAGTACCAGCTCCGAATTTTGCCTAAATTGTAGCAGAATCATAAGACAGCACAACAAACAACAACAGAAAATAGTTAGTGTTAATCGTGATATTCATACACGTAGATAGGAAGTTGAAAAGTGAAACAAATAGGCATACTGTAGCATTTGAGAAAAAGAAATTTTTTTAATTAAGTGTAGCAAGCTATACGTATTAAGGGTTATTTCCTTGTTTAGTAAACTGATGACCGCCGTTAAAACTGAAAAATAATACCTAACATATTTCAGCTAACCAGATAAACAAGGTTTCCACCCATAGGCTGGTGTAACCTTGTTTGTCCTAGCTTTTAGGTTACAAACAGCAAATAAACATAATAACTAAACTAACAAAGATAGATTAGTAGTAAGTACTACCTGACACATTACCCATAGAGGCAACAGATTCCACAAATACGTCCAAAGCAGGGAATGGCGACTTCCCCATGAAATGTGTCGTTGGCATATCACTAAAACAAGGATTCAATGTAAACCCTTGTGGAGCACTCACATGTTCTTCGCAATTACTGTGCAGCTGCATTTATAAAGCAAAGGAAAAATTCCAGAGCTAATGAGAAATAGAAGCCTTTGAAGAAAAAAAGTTGCTCAGAAAGTACAAAATCTCATCATGAATGTGCTTTTCTGTTGGTTTTTTATGGTTGACGCAACAAATCATGTTGTGCTTAAGTTAATCGCCAGATAAAGTTAAATTAAGTGTTTAAGATTAGCCCAAGATTACTGCTAGATTAAGGTTAAGTAATCCCTTAGGTGTTTCACAACTCAGCTAGTGAGGTGCCACTCCAACTCATGATGGAAGGTTGGAGGACACATGGCTTAGTTGACTAAGATTCTCTTCTGGCCTCTTGCAATCAATAAAATTTATTTGTTTCCTTTTTCCATCAGCAAAGCACAAAAAAAACTGGTACTAATTTGATTCCTTTCTACTTCATCTTGTTAAAACTATAAGCTGTCGTATGAACGTTTATTATCATGAAGGATAATCAAGTTTTTATCGGTTCACCCTTGTGATTATCCAGGGTTATCCAACAACATGATGATGGTGTCTTCTCTCTCCACATAATTTGATGTTTGTATTAAAGAAGGTGTTGCTATAAAGTTGTAGAGTAACCCTAATAGCGGGGTCGATTCTATTCCAGCATATGGTATAAATATAATGATAATCATGTTTAAGTCTCAAAGGGACTTAACAGTAAGTGAAATTTACCTCAGTATTAAAGCATAAACTCTTCATGCACACTGAATCCAGCTTGCAAATTAGGACCTTTTGGCAATCACCATCAATCTTGCATATTAAAGAGTCCATGAACATTTCTTCGTCACTCTGTGTATAGGTAAATCAATATTAGTTTACCAGCACCACTGCGGATAAAAAGGGACATTTAAACTTGTGGCACAAAATAGGTAATTAATCTTTTTTTTTAAGCAAATGTCAGAAGGGATTTTTATTTGACAAAGAAATTGAAAAAACAAAGTGGAGGGGGGACATTAGACAAAAAACACCAAAAGACAAATTGCAATAATAGATTAGGAAGGAAAGCCAAATATCGCGTCCAATGGCCTTACACATATATCAAGGTGGACAACTCCACCAACAAAATAAATAACTGGCAGTAGCTCTCAATTAGCATGATTATCAGCACTAAAGTCACCCTCTCTGCAAAACGAATCTGAACTATACTCAAGAAAACCATAGTGCATTCTCATTAAACCACTAATGTTTAAGGGACAATCAGTGTGTTACTCGGTCTACATTTACATATATTAAGTGTTCATCAAACCTCTCATAACCATCCATAATTTCAAGCAGCAAAAATTCTCCAAAATAGGATATGAATCCTTAGGATTTTTTTTTTTGATCAGCTATGAATCGTTTAGAATTATAATGATACGATACATAACTGGGCCATATTTTGGAGTACTGTACGCCCGCTTGAAAACAGAAGGTATACATGGGTTCTTTCTATTATCTCTACATAGACTCAAAGTGAACTAAATCTTACTTGCTTAAAAAGATTAAAAATACTATTTGAAGTTAAGTATCATACCATGTTCTTACATTTGAACCGCCCAGTAGGTAAAAGTACAGAACTCTTTCCCGCCTTCGAGGATAGAGCTAAACGAAAGCAACGATTTCGAGAATAGACAGCAGTATCAACAAACAGTTGAGGTGGGAACTCATCAGAGCATGAATCTTTTAACACAAACAACTTCTTAAGTTTCGGATCACTTTCTTTTCCACAAGAGATTCTTGAGCATATCTGGTCATAATGATATAGCACAAGCAGTGTCAACCTAATATCATTCATGAACATGTTCTAATTCAGATTCCAAGGAATCATAAATTGGTGGAGAAACTAGTGTTTCTAGATAAAATAAATGACTCAGATAATTCAAAAGAATACCTCCGCAACAAATGCTCCAGCATGTGAGTTGTCCTTAAAGGCAGTTTCTGGTATGCGGATGATCAAATGACGTGAAAACTTTTCTGCCAAATGTAGTAATGAAGTCATATATTTGCTTACGGAAGAAAGGCATGCTGTCAGGATAGTTACAATAGATGACAAAAATTATCAACTCTGGTGTGGCACGTGTGTGCTATCTATTCAAGTATCATCCAAATCTAGAAACTCCATGAAGAAAAATTCATCCTTTCTGAGTAATACTTCTTTTCTTTTTCTTGATATTTCACTTGCAAACAGCGACAAAGCATTCTCCACTCATATTTTAGCAAACTATATAATTAATCAAGGAATGTCTTAGGAGAGAGGAGTGACACTCAATAGTTAAACAAGCTTTTCAAAATTTTAAAAACAGAATTTGCGTCGTTTGTGTACAAACTGACAGCAAAAGGAAAATATTCTTCAGGCTATTTCCGAGTGCTCTAAGATAATGATACAACATGAAAGAAGACTTAACCTCTTGGACAACCCAGTTTCTCCAAATTCAGACCAAAATGAATTGTTTGAAGTTTCACCACATTAAATCAGTCATACTCTATAATGTTATGTATTTGACCGTCATATTCTCAAATAATTCAGATTCAAACAACTAACATCCCGAAAGTCAGATTAGACATCAAGAAAATAGACTACGAAAGCGCATACGGCATACCATAGCGACCATACCTTTGGTAGAAGAATCAAGCTCTACGATCCAGTCTAGGTTTCCTTGTATAGAGTATTTGTCATATAAAGCATCAAAAGTGGATGCTATTAAGATATCAACCATCTCCTCTCCATTTTTGTCTGCATTAACTATCCTGCTGAATTCCAGATCAAAATACAAGTGACACGGTAGACCCTGGAGAAAAATGGCAAATGTAAGTTGTAACAAAAGTGTTTAATGTGGTCAAGATAAACCAATTAACCAAGAGATACGACACAGGCCATTTAGCATCATTTATTATATTATCACAAACTAAAAGGGGATAATGTCCATAAGGATCACAGAATGAATAACACCAACAAAGACACATGGTACTACAGGAATGAGCTGTTACAAATATTGCATTTGTTGTTTATTCATGAAATTGCTGCAACTGCTGATACTCATCCATATGTCCAGAAAATTTATTTCAGCCAAGAAATAGGCAATGGACCTCGACAAACTCTGTCCACGTCTGTATAATCCAGGTTATGTCTGGTGTCAAGAGAGACACCTTTTCTACTAATCAGGGTTTCACATGGAGCAGCCATCCTTACAGATCCACTATCTTCTCTATTTAGGAACACCAATTAGGGATCTGTCCAGTAATGTCCAGTTTCCCAAATTCAAATGACATACGCCTTTGTTTCCTAAGGACTTACAACCTAAAGAAAAAACCTAGGAGGTTCTTCCACATGAACACTTTACTTCTTTCATGTCTGACAAGTGGAAATATTAACTCAGTCACTGCCTAAATCCTAAATTCCACCAAAGTACCCTGCTCATTTATACTAGCATGTGGTGCACATAAATTTCATCTTCTTGTTTCAGTATAGATAAAATTCGTGACGATTACACTCATAAAGAATCAAACCCCTCTACATTTCAACTCCATTCAGATTTAATATGTCTACATCTCTCATTATGTTTTTTAATATCCACTTCCAACCACCTTTAGATGATGTTAATCATAGGATGACTGTGAATACCTCATGAAAGTTCTAAAAACAGTTTTCCTTGCAAAACATCCTTGAATCATCTACATGCAAGCTCGCATTTCTAGTGCCTAGAGTATGTCAAATACTTTTGATGTAACATGTAAACCATAATTATTTGGTGGAATTCAAATTTTTCTAAGCAGATGGTCATTTATTTCATGTCTTCCAGAAGATCAATATAAAAACTTTTGCTTCGCGGATAGAGATTACACGTCATTACCTCCTGAATCACTTCATAATGATGACGATATCTGGATTCCATGCGTTTGTACCTGAACAGCAGCAAACAAAATCATGAAAACAGGGTTCTAAGAAACTAAATTACATATGCAGTAGTTAAAAAAGAATCAAAACCAATAAGTTGAGACAGAATATATAAACAAAGAAAGAAACCTTTGCCAGAACTCCATATAAGTTGAGACGAGAAACCTTCTTTGTCCATTCAAATGATCTTGGTAACTAAATAGACGAACATGAGAGCGTGTTTTTGCAAACTCTATTGCCTGGTCTTGTCTGGGAAAGGTAGCCCAGACTTTTTTCCTATATGAAAAACGAATAACTAAGATGAAATGGCTCCAACAATACAATAGTCAACACAAGATGCACAAAATCTGATAGAACAGTAAAACTTTGGTGGAAAACATTGCAGATTTTCAATTACCTTGTATTCAAATCATTTTCTTCACTGAGGTCATTGCGTATTTCGCGTAGTAATTGCAACAACCGCCTTGGTTTTTTTGCTGGCACCCCATGTGGAGATCCGTAGAAGACAACCGGAGAAATTTGCTTATGGCTGCTGAACTTGATTGGATTAATTTTTGTTGAACTGAGCTGATGGAAGGATCATAGAAAATGAGCATAATATGAACTTAAACTGCTGGCTTCAAATACAGCTACCAAATGAAACTTAATGAATCATCATATACCCATGCCAGGATTATCAACGAATAATGTATATACCCACACCAGGATTATTTTCTAAATCTTCCATTCAAAAATCTGAAAGTGAACAATTTCAACCAAAATGAAAATGTTTGATGCATGGTCTTATACTACTCTTGAAGAAAACCCAACAGAGAGACAGGAGATAGAGAATACTTCTTTTACAGCATGAATTTGGAAGTCACTAAAGTTTGGTTGACCAATCTCAACCAAAAATTAGTACTCCAATTATGCAGGGAGACTTACTTTTTCAACGCAGAGCTGCATATTTGCTGCATCTTTCTGCCCTTGTTTTGACGATCCTGAATGCGCAATCCTAGCATCTATTGAGGCTTCATCTTGTGCCAAACTAACACTTTTGAAATTTTTACGGCTTTTCTTTCTTTCCCTCACTGCAGATGCTGTCACATGCACAGACTATAAGTTACCAACAGTTGATAATAAAGTATGAAGCAACAACCATCAATTTGTTCTAGCTGATCCCATGTGACCAGCGACCTTCCATTCTAACAACCTAAATACGGACGTCGTCTGTATTTTTAGATAAGAACAATTGAAATGAAATGTTCATTTGTCTTCACTCTTCAGGTTGTTTTTAGCACACACCAAAGCTCATTTATCACTATTTTATAATAAAGATAAGTTGAAAATACTATGAATCGTCAAATGTGAATTCTGCTCAAACAAGATTACTGACCTATTAGTACCCAACTGAAATACAAGAATGAAGGGTATAAGAACCATTAGTGAGAGTAGAACTCGAGAACGATGGCTCCACACCCTCCTAATAATAATCACAGAATCACAGAATTATCAATTATGGCATACGCCTAAGCCCATATCATATTGGTGTGAGTTAATTGGGAGAAGAGGAATCAAATTGGGGATCGGGTCTAGAAGTGTGTCTCATCCCACCATCACACTACAACATCACTCAATAGCCCCACTTTCATAAATAAGGCGAGTAGGTGAATTCCACCCAATTTTAAAAAATTTACAATATACAACCATGCACCTTAGTTCACTACCCTTAAGCAAATGCAAAAGCATGACCAGAAGTCACCTTGATGTAAGAACAACATTCATCAGACCCGTTCTAGAAGGTAATTATTTTCTTTCTAGGGTACCAATTTTAGATATGATGGTCAGATTAAACACAAAAGGTGGAGGTAATGCTCTTTATCCCCAAATAAACATCTGTGATATCGCTGGAGACCTAAAATGTGATATTCGTTGGACGTTATTGGCCAACAAATTTCATAGATAATTTGACAAAACATTCATAAACTTGAAAAAAATTACCAACGGGAAGTGCATTTCACAATTCAATATCTAAACTTAGAATCAAAAAAGGTAAAACACCTTGAGAATCTAAAGATTTGGGAAGTGACTATGATGATTTTCTACAAAAACTTAAAGTTGGAGAAAAATCAAAATGATCCAACTAAACCCTAAAATTTTGGTGAAGTATTTAGGAACTTACCAGGAGGAGAGACGCCACACTTGAAGCACTCAAACAGCCGATCGACATCGTCCATTCTCTATCGTTCTCCTCTCCACTGATGCTTGATTTTTGAAATCACCAACTGCAAAACTCACTTCTACACACAGAGAGACAGTGGCACGGAATACTTCCCAAACTCCAAATGGGCTGTTTGGTAACCGCTATAATTCAGATGTGCCGTTTTTGGGACTTTTTTTTGGGACTTCAATCCACTAAAACTATCCAAGCTGTATTTTAAGGGGTGACTAAATTATCCTACAAAATAAAAAATTTATTTCATACCAAAATTCCATATATATACTTCATCTTCTTCATTTTGTTGCAATTTTTATCACCACCACCTCTATTACTATCCACCGCCACCACCACCACCGCCCACTAATACTTGTCCGATATTTACGCCTTGGTTAGGGTGTTCAATCAAAGGCGTAAACTTAATTTACGCTTCATTTTCAAATTTTACGTCCCAAATTCTTTTTTTACGGTTTGGTTTGGCTATTTACGCCTCATTTTTTTGTGAGCAAACTCCACTTTTTTTTACGCCCCAATTTTCTTTATTACGCCCCAGTTTTTACGCCCTAATTTTTTGTTTTACGCCCCAAAATTTTTTTTTACGCCCCAATTTTTTTTATGCTTCATTTTTTGATATGAGGTTTTGAATTTTTTTTATGAGTAACCCTATTTTGTTTCGGACTGCAGTCCCAAATAAAAGTCTGCAGTCCCAAAAACAACACATTTATTGAGTTGTCTACAACCTACAAGGCTAAAGCCTAGTTACTCTGGTAGTAGTAAAAATTATTTTTTAAAAGACTTAAAGCCCAACATTAACAAGTCTACCTACGTTTAGGCCTGTAAATGGTTAACCGTTTATCCGCTTTCCATCGGTTTCTGTTCCGAAAATTAGGATGTTATCCGAATTTTCGGATGTCGGATACTGGATACGGATATTTAATCGGATAATGTCTTTTTAGCGGAACGGATATGGAATAGCCAGTATCTGACGGATAGTTATCCATATCCGACAATACTAGGATATTTAAGTAGTTTTCGGATATTGGATACCGGATACAGACATTTAATCGGATAACGTCATTGAAAACTATGGTTGTTTTCTTTGTTTAAGTGGTTGTTTTGATTTTTTAGACAAAACCGGATAATTATCCGATATTATCCGATATCCATTATTCCTGTCGGAACGGATATGGAATCGAATTTTCCATTTCCGTCGGAAATAACCGGATATCGGATATTCGGATAATATTTGGCGGAACGGATACGGAATAAGCGATATCTGTTCCGACTCATTCCATTTACAGGCCTACCTACGTTAGAGACAAGTTAGGGAAACATATGCATTATATTCGTAAGTCATGCATTTTTTGTAACAATGCTAATGAAACTATCAAACATTTATTCTTTGACTGCAGTTTTGCAAAAATAATTTGGCTTCTTCCTCCTATGGCTGGAAATAATTATAAATTGTCTAATACATCACCCTTTCTAGATTACTACAATGCTTGGATTAACAGTGCAGGTGACATGACTGGTATAGAAGTTGCAGCCATAAAATGCTGGCATATATGGAAGGAAAGGTGTAAAAGAATCTATCATAGTAGACAGACTTCCAAACTGCAATTATCTCTGACAATTCAAAGATTTTTAAATTTCTGGACTCCAACTGCACCTTTAGTTTCTGATGTGTCTTTAGGGATAAACTTAGTGCACCAAGGTTTATGGAGAGTACTTTTTCAACTCAAGTTCTTCTGAATTGGCAGCATATTAGTTTACATTATGTTAGTACTTTTATTTCTTCATCTTCGAGTCAGTTTCACCCATTTGTTATGCTACCCAATGTGCTGGATAATAACTGAGGCAACATGTGCCACAGTCGGGACTTCCAGTAATGGCTACTTTTTTCCCTTCTTATATATATATATATTGTCGATTCAAAAAAAAAAAAAAAAAAAAAAAAACCGCCTGCAAGTCTAGAAAGCTAGGCAAAGAATGAAAAAGAAACTCCCTCATCTCAATGTTGTCGAATTTGGAACTTAGGTTGTTGTGTTAATGAAACAGATAATTGGTGTTTGATAAATTATGATTCCTAAAGTGTTGTAGGTCTCTTTAATTTGGTAAGTTGTCTTGATGAAGTGTTGTGTTAAGTAGCAAATGAAGAAAGTAAACACATTTTGATGAGCAATATATATTGCTAAATAAAACAGACAATTGGTGTTTGATAAATTAGATCGTTGGTGCCTTGTTGGTCTCCACATTGTTGTATTGCCATCGAGTTTAATTCTCCAGATAGGCAAATGGAGTTAGAGAACTTATCACATTGTTCACCAATTTTGTAAACTCATACCTGCCAGCTTGATGCATGATACTCCTAATTGAACTGTGTTAGTCTTTGTATGTCTAATCCTTAATGCTTATAGAAGCATTT